>JAOWBL010000019.1:15534846-15551115 GCA_028564865.1 Zenarchopterus dispar | reverse complement strand
TATATATATATATATATATATATGTATATATATATATATATATATATATATATATATATATATATATATGGACTGCATTTTTTCTATCTGAAACTCTGGGTTCAGAATTTAAGTGAGAGGTTCTTCTACACATGACTGTCACTGGTGGAGACACGCAAAATTTTTTAATATGTGTCTGACTGCAGCGGCGCACCCATGTGTGGCCCCCATCTCCACTTCTAAAAGTCATTACACAGTTAATGGCTGCGCAGCACTTCACAGCATCTCGACTTCTGCTTCGATTATGGATCAATTCACACACTGCGTGACCCAAACGCTTCTTCATCTCGGAAAAAAATCAAATTGGAAGAAATGCTGCAAACTGTGAAACATGTGGGTGACTACAGAAGCTGTCTCCTGCACTCCCTCCAGATCACATTTTCTACTTCTGAGGAGGAGAGTGAAGGAGTGATGGTGATGAAGGTGAGAGAAGATCACCCCGTAGCTTCACCTGCTTCTTCATTAAAACCTAATGAATCAAGGGAGGAGGAAGTCTGGCTGGTCTGGTCTGCAGACGGTGGTTTGGCTGCATAGATTTTTAAAAGGGATTCTGTCTTTACGTGGGAAAATAAAGCACTTGTTAGTCTTCATCGCGGCTTTCACTCTTAAAAGTGAATCGTCCAGACAGAGACAAGAGCCATTGCTTTCCTCCTGGTTGTAGCTCATCAGAAGTTCAGAATACTCCATAATCCCTGAGAGACCTGAGCAGCACAGTGTCCCTTACGTCGCTGAAGACCCTGCGAATGTTGCTGGTGTCTGTAGCGCAGGTGAAGTGTGTGTACAGCGTCTTCCACTCGTCCCTCTTGTCGCGGTTTATCGCCTGCTGCTCGTACAACTTGAAGATGTAGTTCTTGGCTTCCTCGGAGTCTTGTCTCTTACCTGTAAGTTGGTGGAGAAGAACAACAAGTGAGGGGTGAATATGGATTGACATGATATATGGGAAGAGAATAAAAACATTAGAATTTCTGTCTTAAATTAACCATCGGATTAAATGAAAGACATTTTCAGTGAGATGGTATTCCAAAGGAAGAAAGGAAATTAGAGTTGAACTAATATTGTATAAAATGAAATTACAAAAGTTTTTTTTTTTTTAAATAATTTTCTTAGCTGATTTTATTTAGTTGGATAAAGACAAATTACAGCTCAAATGAAATTTGAAGATGATTGCAGACACTTTTTCTTTTCCTTTTAGTGCTACATGATCATAATGTTCACTTTAAGATGTTCCCACATTGGGGAAGGAAAAAAAAAATCCCTCAATTTTGTCAGTGGTTTGAGTTAATAATTTTTTGCATTACTGGTTTGCTCCATAAATCTTTCATTGTGGTCAGTTTAAAATTATTAGATGCAACATCTGCATCTAACAAGTTCCACTCATCAGTGATGTCCCCAGATTGCCTTTTTTTTTTTTTTAAACATATAGGGACAATAAATTACATCACAGCTTTTCCAACATCTTCTCAACCAAGGCTGTCAAATGCTTTTGAGGACCCCTGTTGTCTCTGAGAGACCTGTTTGAGACCAGTGTGGGACATTTTTCACGTCTTTTGCATAATTCTGTCCAGTTGCTGTTTGTTTAGTTTTAGGAATCAGAACTACTTTATTAGATTTGGGAAATAAGTCAAAGCTGATGAGGACCTGGACAGGATCTGACGTTTTTTATCTGTAAAGCACAAAAACTGAACTGAACATCTGGCTTTGTTTGAGGGAAAAAAGCCAGTTAAACGTATACAGCAAGTTTTCCGTATTTTAATACTAGAGGCGCACTGATTGCTCGGCTGGTGAGCAGAATCAGCCATTTTCAGCTCGACCCGCTCTGACCCGCGACCGACCAAGCAGTCAGTAGATGAATTCTCACAGGGGGATAACTAATAGCTACTTCAAATGAGGGCCAATTTTCACCATCTAAAACAACTTAAGCCTCATAAATTTCACAGCAAACGTTGCTATCCAGGAGCGCAGTTTATGTTGGGATGTAGAGATGCAAAACTTATTTTTGAAACGCTCCAACCACTGACAGGAATTACTTATTGATAATGTCACTGTTTTGAGTGATTTCGGGCCTTGCTCGCTTTTCAGAAACAGCATGTGGAACCCGGTTTACTTCACAGCTACATCCTTCAAGTGCAGTTACAGTGGCGCTAATGAGGGCCACAACGTTTCCACACAGCGGCATTACTAACAAATAACGGCCAGTGGTCAGAGCTACTCCAAGTTGTCATTAGGGTTAAATTGACATCAAGGAGCTTGACCCTGTATGAGTCATTATTTTTCCCTGCTAATGCCAGTGGTAAAGCACAGTGGGTGCAGTGCAGATACACACATCTGCAAATGTTCGTTTCCAGCCATTAAACAAACCCCCACCGCACGTACATACAGCTCACAGAAGTACACCTGAGGGTATTCGGGGGGGTTGCACGGCTTGCAGGAAGCAAATGATCTGTCTGTAGTTGCCAAGGGTAACAGAGGTAGAGAGGGTGGTGGTGGTGGTGGTGGTGGTGAAGATGTGGGGAGAGCAGGGCAACACTCTACAGTCTTTCACACCAGCAGAGATAAAGGCTGCAGCCTCATCATTAAACACTGAGAATACCTGAAGAGACTTGTTTACAACTGAGAAAAAAGGAAAGGTGGGAGGAAAAAAAGAAGGGAAGACTAAGTGATTGATGTGTGGACATTGCCACCTCAGAGTCAGGATTCACAGTGGGTCTGAAACCATCTGCTGCTGGGCGTGATAAAAGAGTCACATCCCCAAAACAAATTGGCTGAGGCAAAATAATATCACAACCCTCGTGTCTTGGGTACGATTCTGTACAGTCTGGGATGAGAGAAAGGAAAAAAAACAAAAAAAAAAAAAAACAGAAATAAGCACAGCTGGCTGCAACGGTGCTGGCTGATGAAATCGACCAGGTAAATTAGCCTCTGTTCTCGTTTGTTTTCTGAATGTCCAAACCTCTGCTGAAAGCTTCTCCAAAGCGATGCACTGGTTCAGAAACGTCAAACGCTTTAGAAATAGTTTCTCGAAAGACGTTAAACAAAATAAACTGAAAAACATTTTCTTCCAAATCTGGGTTCAAAATAGTTTAAATGTTTTTTTACAGGATGCAGACAACCACCATGTGATTTTCAGCTGTAGGGTTCAAACTTGTCAGTAATTTACTCCACACCTGGCAGGTAACTGAAATATTTAGTGAGTATAGTGACGGGTTTTCACGTTGAAGCAGTTTAGTTTGGTTAAATTAAAGTCAGCTCTGTTTGCCTTGGCTCTTTGATCTGTCCGTCAGCATGCTCAGCAGACACTCAGAGCACTGCTCATTTCCATAATTTTGAGACCTAATTTTACATTTATCTGGAGAATACAAAGGTAAATCAAGCCAGGCTGCATATCGGGATGGGAGTGCTTGTTATCTGTGCCTGCTACCAATTGTGCCTTTAGCGCTGCTTAAGTATGGCTAGAAAGTTGGCAAAATGTTCAATTTTAGTGGAGAAGGAGAGAAAAAAAAATCCACGGGAGAGAGGGTGAGAAATGGCCTTATAAAGAAGAAAAAGAAAGAAAAGGATCTTTGGACCTTTTACTGCATACTGATGCAGCACATTGGCTACGATTGCTTTTGGATTAAGTGGATGCTTGACAAATGGTTAGAAATGCACAAAAGTTTATGACCTGCTTGTTACTGGCTGTCGAAAATCTCAGAGTTAACAAGAGGATGTACTAAAGTAAACCATTTATATAAACCCAGGCAAAAACGTGGCATTAGATTTGTTGGAGGATGTACACACTTAACTGTTTCATGACAAAAAGAAAAGAAAAAAGTTTTATCCAGCAGCCAAAGATCCTGACTTACTAAAGCTTACCTCCAAAAATAAAACGTCTGTAATCAAGAGCAGTTTTTTGTTTTTTTTTAACAAAACAAATAAGAGAAAAAATGATGGGATCACTCAGTCATAAAGATAATATTTCAAAAACAAAAACATGGACAAAATTTTAATTAGTCTGCAGTTAGGAGGGCTGCCAGACTCTTACAAGCTGCTGTACCTCACTGATGGACAGAAAACACGACCTCGAGAAGAAAGCTGTCAGCTGAAACAATGGAAATAATTATTAAGCTCCTTCAAGAAGGTAATTCAGCACAAAGAGTGCCAGATGGTGTTAACTGTTCCCCTGGAAGTTGTGTCTGAGATTTAGAGCAAGTAAAGGTAAAATGAGAAGGTTTCAGAGGGAGAAGGAGATGATGTTAAACTCTTGTTTGGTGCACCTCCAACCAAACATGGAAAGATGCTTATTTGACCAGAACAAACAGGTTTCCACAGACCTGCTGTTGCATGTTGGGTAAAGGACCAGGGGAGATGCAGTTAATAACTCACAGGTGTACACTGACATTTTGGGTGTTTTTTTTATTCCTTTGATCAAAAATAGGTTTGGTAATGATGAAGTCATTTTTCAGAATCCTAATGCATCTCATCACAGAGAATTAAAACCGTTCTTCAAGAAAGACAAGTGAGTTCATAGCCCCAAAATATCTGAATCTGTTTCCATATTAAACTGAAAATAGTGCAAAATGTGGTTTGTTTACCGAATGATGACAAAGCTGGAACCTGACTGATAAAGAGTCTTGTTTTCATGAGTGACGTTCAGGCAGCAAAGCTCTCAAGTGGGTCATAAACTAAGAGCTTCACGAGTCCACGCTGTTTTTCCCCTCATGCCTGAATGAACTCACTTTTTTTTTTTTTTTGTAATTACAATATATTTATTTACACAAAGGGTGACTGTTCAGCTGTGAAATAAAACTGTCGTGTCTTTTCAACAAAATAAATGAAATAATAGATAAACAACTACTTTCTCGCTCAGTTTTACCAACAATTAAAAATTTTCAGTTCACCTCTTCTCCACGTTCTAGCTAAATAACTCATCAAAACTTTACTCCCAGTTACTAAAATGATCGTTGAACCTTACGAGTTTTCCTGGCTGTTACTGGCTTTTCAGATGTAATGCTCAAAAAAATGAAAACCGGCGAACCTGTGAAACCGGGGAAGTATTTCTTCAGGTCTGACGTTTTGATCTTGTCAGCCAGGATATCAGTCTTGTTGAGGAAGAGGATGATGGAGGTGTTGAGGAACCAGGGAGAATGGATGGTGGTGTAGAAGAGAGCCAGACTCTCCTCCATGCGGTTCTGAGGAAGAGACAGAGTCACATAGTTTTCCTGGAGGCGGCAGCACTCTGTTTTTTAGCCTCAGCATGGATAACATGGTTTCTTTTTCTTAACAGAGATTTTTTTTTAAAAAAAGTATTACACGAATGAGTTTTTCAAAGATCACTTTCACTCGAAGATACAAATCGGGAGTTGTAATAAATACTGGGGCGTTCTGGTCAGCTAGTGATGAAACGAGTGGAAGTTGCCCTTTTATGAGAGGATGAGGGAAGATTATGGGGGAGCCCTGGAGCCCACCGACCGCTGACAAGGTTGATAAATGTGGTGACAGAGCAAAAACTGTCTGGGAGAGATAAACGGCTTAGTGACAGGATGGGAGGGAAGAAGAGAGCGATGGTGGGCTGAGGGGAAGAGGAGGAGAGAGGATGTCTTGTACAAGAGTGAGACCTGCTGGTGGAAGGATGAAATTACTGGAGAGAGTCTAAGACATTTATTTATAAACACTTCAGCTATGACATGAAAGACAGAAATGGTTAAACAGCATGATTTTTTTAAATATATTTTTTCAATGCTCAATGAGATCAGAATGAAAGACTTGTGGGTAATTTTTCACATAATTAGTTCATGTCACAGATTTTCAGGAAATGAATTTTCCTCTAAAGCTTCTGCTAAGTTCTTGAGATCTTCTAAAATCAGGAGGCTTAGAAAGAAGAGCAAAAATAATCATATTTAGGTGATGCTGCAGAAATTAAACCATACATATTATTTTTAATATGTGTGGTAACTGAATGACTTCCACCAAGCTGGCCATTAAAACCATGGGGCTCTTGTCTTTTTCTTTGTCTTTCCAATTCAAATTTCTACTTTTGTAACAAACCATAAGACAGCAGCCTACCTAACAGAATAAACAGTAATCCTTTAAAAAGTGAGTCTGAAAAAAAGCAGAGTCTTTACTGTTTTTGTGACTGGATACAAAGGCAATGTCAAGTTAGGTCCAGAACCATCTGGACGGTGATAGAGGTTTTTTTTTTTTTTTAAATCATTTTGCCTTTTTTACATTACCACAGCGGGTTTGAAATAAAATAATAAAAATTTCATCAAAGCTTAGACATTCAGCTTTAATTTAGGAGGTTTCACAAAAAATATGGCATTTACAATTTAGGAATTATAACCATTTTAATCAAATAGTTTCAGGGACTCAAAAGTGTTTGGATTATGGACTGAAAAATAAAATGAGCCAGGTGTGGTCCAATTCCCCCGCTACTTCAAGAGTAATGAAGCAGAAAACAGGTCTGGAGAGGATTTCAGATATGGAGTTAGAATTTGGCAGCTTTTTTTTCCTTCAGTAGACCCCCATGACCCTGTATAGGATAAAGTGGGTCTAGAAGATGGATGAATGGTATTTTGAATGTTTAGCTGTGCTGCAAAGTGGTGGATAGCCAGTACTAGACACTATTACTATTATTGCTCTGATTTTTTTTTTTTCTCATCTTCAGCAGAAGTGAATGGGGTGAGGGGACACGGGGAACACACATTCTCTTACAATGGTCTCTCTCTCCTCCAAGACCTGGTCGTACTCGCTCAGGGAGGCCAGGAAGATCAGGGACGTGACGTTTTCAAAGCAGTGGATCCACTTCCGACGCTCCGACTTCTGACCGCCGACATCCACAATCCTTCTCAGGACCAAAGGAAGAAAGAGAGGGGGAAGAAATTTGAAAGACAAAAAAAAAAAAAAAAAAAAGAATCAGAAAATAATGTATTTAAGACAAAAAGTTCATTTAGGATGTAACTAATAAAGATCACCTGCTTTAGTCGAGAGTATTTTAAAAAAGTGGAGGATGTGAGAGAGTTTGATTGGAGGAGATTGATTCATTGCAAAATTTCAAATTTTATGTTAAGAGTTGTCGTGGTTTTTTTGTTTTTAAGTTGTTCTATATACTGAACAAAAACATTAAAAAGAGGTAAATGAGTCTTGAGAAGAAAATAAAGCATTTTCTGTTTTTGTTTGTGACATTATATTCAAATTGAAGTGATTACTATGAGTTAAATGACAATTTTAACCTTTATCACGTCCACATTACACGAGTGGATGAGCAGAGCAAGTTTTTAGTAGTTAATACATCTGACAATAATAGTATTTCTGTTTATCAAGTCTTCGATGGATGAATGTACACTCAAATAAAAACTGAGGTGGAAAACGTATCCGACTGGCAAAGCTCTGAAAAACGAAGTGAAAAACCTTTGCATGTGTCATGGTTTTCCTGGACCTATGTATTTAGTGAACAAAGAGAAACATAACTGACTTCTGAGGCAGAGGCAACTAAACGTTTGACTCCGTCCCAGCTCTCACAGACAAACTTCTTCCACAATCTCGAAAAACGTCCACACAGCCGTTAATAAGCTGCAAGTGAAGTGAAGATGTTCCCCACACTGACAACATGTCACTCCTCTAATGTGACGCATGTTCACAGAAGGAAGAAAACACCTCCTCTTCTTGTCCCTAAGCTTGGTGAGTCAAAAAAAAAAAAAAAAAGGCAGGCATGGTTATGACCAGACTGGGTGTTAGACCATACCAAATATGTGTTGAGATTCTTTTAAAAATAATAATCAAATATTTCATTGTGCCTTTAAGGACTTGTTTTAAGAACAGCTTCATTTTAATTAGGAACAGAATAACTTAATTTTAGGTCAGTATAAAACAAACAGAGTGACACCTCACTTTCTTAGCAGGAGCCTTATCAGAAATGGGATCCTACTGCGTTCAAGCAAACATGAGCAGACAAGAGTCAATAGTGCTGTTTTTCCACCGTGGAGTGAACAGAGTCTGTATTGGATTTATCCCTGGGAGAGGTTGGTCATGTGAGGATTGATCACCTTAACGTGATGGTCTTGATGGTGAAGGCATAGTCGTGGATACCCGTGGTGGGGAATCGAACTCGCAGCACATCCTGTTCTGTGGGGATGTAGTCCTGGGCTGAGATTCGGTCCAGATTAGTCATGTAGCTGAAAGAGAAAAAGGAGGGAAGAAAAGAGAAAGTTTTACAACAGTGGGGGGGAAAAAAAGTCTGTGTCTGACCCTAAAAGAGACTTCTAGTAAAACATATTGTCTTTGTTTACTTTACATCTCGCCTCAGGTGTAGAAAACAAACTAAACTGACACAAGAAGTATGACGGATTACAGATGACTGAAAAAAAAACTGTGATTAAAAATATACAGTTGGAGAGAGTCCACATGAGCCTGTGTGCAGATGATGGCTTTATGGCTTGTGTTGATACAAGCTGTCGTTAGCTAATGTTGACTAGCCGTCCCTTATCATGTGCACAGCGCAATGATTGAGCTGCCGGGTAAACACAAGACAGAACGGCAAAGAGAAGAGAGACAACACAGGCAAACTGAGCCTAAGCCTTGCTCGGATACCTGCATGACTTTCAGCATCAGCCTGACTCCTGATATACTTTACATGGTGATTAAAAAAAACACTGTGAGGGTAATTCTGCGCTGCTAAATTGAAAGGCTTTGTCATAATTTGAAATGATGACCCAAACAAATACCAACACTGTTACTGTTTTGATTCAAATAAACCCCTAAAACACATATTGGTTCAAATGTAGCAAATTTAAGAACTAGGTCTCTCTCTCGTGTTTATTTTAAGCACAAAAATAATTGAAAAAGCAGATTCAAAGACATTTACTCATAGCTGGAACAATAAAACAGTGACTGCATTAATACTACAGTAAAAGTATGAAAATAATGTGAAACATGTTGAAAACTCTCATCCCACAAAATCAGGAAAACTAAAACTGAGCCGTGCTCAGAACTAAAAGTGGTGCAAATTTCCTTTTCAGATAAGACGCAAGGTTTCTAAAATGCATCAAATACTTAAATCTGCTACTTTCAAGTTAGTGTGAGCCTTTATTTTGACAGAGGACAATGGAAAGGATTTTCAAAGAACAACTTCACAGTAAATTCATCGAAAATTCAAACAAAAAGAGAGAAAAAGAAGTAAAGAAAGAAAGAAGTGTCACACTGTTTTTTTCTTGCCAAACTCTGCCATAAAAACACCAATTATCTTAAAAATATATATATTAATTCAGAATGACAAAACTATAGCTCCTTTATCCTCTACAGTGAATAATACAGTGGAAAAAAAATATTCAGAAAGCCTGGAGGAATCTCGTGAAATAAAGTCCAAGTCAGGAACCGGCTCTACTGCCTTAGAAATTGCCATTTCATAGTGACTGTTGTAGCAACCGTGGAGAGTCATCCTGACCTGATTTTACATTTGAAAGACGCCGCACGTCAATCTGCCCACAAACTCTGACGACTTTCTTTAGACTTGAGCTCATTTCACATGGACAGAAGTAAACGGGCACGTGTTCTGTGGTCGGATGAATTCATGTTTCATCTTACGTTGAAAAAAAAAAAAAAGAAACATGAGAGAGGTTCAAAAGTCAGTCTCTGTGCTGTTAGCGGGGTGCATCAGTGCCAATCTCCTGAGTGACATGTGCTCGAAGGTACCACTGATGTGAAGACATTTATAAGAATTATGGCACTGAGATGATGCCTTTGCCTGAGAGGTCTGTGGCGGTTTCAACAGCAGAGTGTCAGATGTAATTGATGAGGGAAAAACAATAAATGACATATTACATATTTTCATTATTTAGCTAAAACTATGCTGAATGCTTCAGCACATTTCATAAAGGTGGAGGGAGCAAGTGACATACTAAAAGGTCAAAACCAGACAACAGGAGTCCTTGCCAGCACTTTTACCTCCATTGTTTTCTGCCTTTCTAGAGTTAAACACCTAAGTAGGTGACAGTTCAGACAAGTCTCGGGCCTGGTTAAGGCTGGCCTCAACAGTCCTCAGACAGACAGGACATCATCCATGTTGTAGTCATGCAAAAATGGCCAGCACCAGTAAAGCAAGTGGAGTACATACCTAATCAAGTCAAGTACTTAGATGCTTTCACACCCTTTGTTGACTAGGCTTGGGGCTCATAATCTGAAAGAGTTGTGTTCAAGGTGTGTCCCCTTCTTTTTTTTCATACACGTTGAAAAGCACCTTCCTGCAGGAGTATTTTAATATTGCTGCCGTGACACTGCTTCATCATGTGACACCCTCCGATTCTGAGCCAGAACAGGGTGTGACACAGCTTTGTCTCCCAGAGGGACCCAGCTACTCACTACTCGGTGGAGTCCAGGAGCTGGTACTCGCAACGGCGGCTGTAACAGATCCGTATTCCTGGGTCTGCCCAGAGGCGGCGGATTGCTTTGACGTATCCCCGCTCCAACTGGGTGACCTGCACTGTGTTTACATCCTGCAGCCACTTGGCAAACATCTGGAGAACAGACAATGAGATTACATGATACATCAGACTGAACCGTTTGTGATCTTGACCTAAACACTGTTACGATCTGTAAAACTAGAGGGAGCACCCAGTTACAGCTTCTGCACCTATTTACTCCTCGAACTTTGCTCTGCCCCAATATTTTGCATCTCCCTGTTCAAGATGATAACGCAAGCTGTTCTTGGATGACAATATGGTGTGAGAGTTTTTCTGTAAGTACGGTTGGTGTTGGATTTCAAAATAAGGGTTCCATGGATCTGATGAGGACACCTGATATGATAGCAGCAGACGTGTTTTGATACCCGTGTTTATGAGGGATAATTCAAGGTTAACTGGCTACTATATCCATGTGTGTTTATGTTGACCGAGCTCTGCGTACAGAGTAGGTGAGCCTACCTCATTCTCAGGGTTGGCGTAAGGGATTCTCAGGGTGGTCATGGCTCCTGTCATGGCCTTGATGGCAGTGAAGATGTTCTGGAAGATACATTTGGCAAAAGCCTTCCTTTCCTCTTCTGAGAAGCCTCGCCCGTGGATGATTCTCATCTGTCTTATGAAGGTGGTTTTTCCACTCTCTCCTGTTCCTGAAAAAACAAAAGAGAGAGATAATGAAGACCAGAATACCCAGTGTTACACTAAATACATCCTGACTGTGCTTGCTTTCTGCTAGAAATGAGGGTTTGAGTGGTTAATATCTTTTAAACATTCAAATTCAGGAGCCTGATGTTTGTGTCCATGTCCTGGAGGCAGATCATAACTATGGTGCTGGTTTTGTGTGGGATGTAGAAGAAGTCCAGGGCAAGTGCTACACATGACACACATCTATACTCTGAATCAGTTCCCAAATCATAGCGGTTCCCTACAGCCTTTCCAGCCCTCTGGCAGGTGTCAATAAAGCCATTCTCCATCAAGCTGGAAGTCATCCTTCTTGCCATGACTGAGAAGATGATCTTTCCCTCCACATTCTGCAGGGCCCTGGTGCTGATCGTGAAAAAAAAAAAACAAAAAACTTGGAAATGGACAAATCCAAAGTAAACAAGATGCAAAAAGAAACTGCTGCTGCAATTGAAAAATTTAGAAATGGACAAGAAACAACTGGAAAATAGAAGAAAGTCTTGAAAACTGAGAAAACTAATGGGGAGAATTTAACACAATAGTGGAGGGAAAACAAGAAAAAAAAACTCCAAAAAGAGAAGAAAACACTGCAGGTAGAGTTCACAAATTAGGAGGAGCAAAAGATCAGATTGTTGAAATTAAAGCTATAACTTGAGAAAGACATGGAGAAACTGCAGAAGAAGAAGAATTTGAAGGAGGAGGAGGAGAAAAGAATCAATGAGAGAAAGAAACTGTGGAGCAAGAAAAGAGAAATTAGACGAGAAGAGAAACTAACTTTTCTTTTCCTCTTCTTTTAAATGAACAAACCTCACAGAAACCCCTCCACCTGTGAATCTATGCATTCCTGTGTGGAGTTAGCCATCCTCCCTATGTTTGCATGGGTTTTTACCCGGGATGCTCCAATTGACTCCCACAAATCAAAAACACCAACTATTTAGATTAATTATAAAATCTGAATTCTTCCCAATCCATTAAAAATAGGAAGTGATTGCAAAAGATCTAATGAATATTTCTCATTAGCCAATGAAACCATTTTTTCATTATGTTTCTTTGTCAGTAACAGCTTAAGACTCCATCGCATTCTGTCTGCTGGTTGCTGTGGTATCAGCACAGCTACTTCAGCAACATTAAAAAAGGCCTGAAGCTTATTAAATTAAAGAATTAATCTGTTTCAATATAATTATGTCAATACCGACAGCTGCTACGTTAAGAACTATTAATCGTAGATTAATTAACCTTAAAAGAGGACACAAGGGAGACGGACTTGGTCGAAACAGAATATTCATCAGACGATACCAACGACCCTCCAGAAAAGGAAAGTTTTAAGAGGTGGTTTAAAGGTATCAAGTGTGCAAAGCGTTCCAGGCGGTGGGGGCCCTAAAGGGAAAAGCCTGATCTCTTATCTGGGGATAGTTAGAGCACTATCTGTGGATCTCAGTGGTCGGGAGGGCACATACCAGATCAACAAGTCTGAGACGTAAGCTGGGGCAAGGCCGCGTAAGGCTTTGAAGGTGATCAGTAGGATTTTGAAATCAATGCGAAATCTAACAGGAAGCCAGTGAAGGGAAGGAAGTACGGGGGAGATGTGCTCATACGTTATTGTACCAGTCATGAGTCACACTGCAGCATTAGTTGCTCCAGTACCTGCGCAGACTGCTCAGCTGCTTAATGGTGCGGTTGCATGTTCAAGTTACATGTGTTATGGGCACTAATGCAGCGTATACATCACTGAGCTTCCTTAGCAACCGTGTGCTGATAACAAGACATATGGGCCCTTATCTCCCCAGCCTGGAGGACGAGGAGTCTACCATTTTCAAAAAGAAGTTTGAATTTTGAAAATGAGCTTCAGTCCAGAAGAGGCAGAGGTGTCACATGCTTTTTATGATGGATTTTCTTTTAAAAATAAATAATATTAACAGGCAGCTGCTTCAAAGATGCTCCTGTGTGTAAATAATGACTATTTCAGAATCATACAAGTCTTTCAATCCGAACCTTCTTTGAATGATCAAATTTTAAATAGTTTGCAAACCATTCTTTTACCTTTTACACATCATCTCAATTCTTTCAGAAATGGGTTGGTAAGAGATTAGTCAGTGAAGAATTGATCTGAATTAATTATTTTTCCATGTAGTCGACACTTCAGTTCTCCTAAGACGTTTCACATCTATTAGCTGATGATTTTAGCTTTAGGTCTCACAATTTTCATGTTTCACAGCTCTCCAATTAACCCCATTTCCTCCTACAGCAGGCAGTTGTTTCCAGCAAAAAGAAAAGAGAATCTGGTTTATTCAGCAGCTAACAAGTTGGATATTGTTTCACAGCATTGATAATTATAACACCTGAAAACTAACAAACTAATGCCAATTTAAAATCACAGATAATCTTCTGTTGTCAAGGAATGAATGTGATGCTGAGAATATTTAATTCTTCATGTTTTAACCCTAAATCATCAATCAAAATAAGCAGCTTCTATACGTAAAACACAAAATGAGTCAATAATTTTGTCTTCAAATAAAAGGCTTTAATTCAAACAACTGCAACTGATGATAGTGAAAAATATAATCAGATTATCTGGTATGAGCGATTGTTGTGAAATGATTCAGCCACTCATTAGCAGATAACATCAGTATCATTTGTCAGCTTCTTCAGTGATTACACGATGACAACCCTTTAAAGGAAATCCGCCAAACCACAACAGAGGAACGCGGTAACTGAGGGATGGTTCTGAACTGGATGCTGAAGATATCAGATGCCGTTTTTCAATCTCAGGTATTAAAATCAGTGGGGGGAAAAGAAAGTTCAACAACAGCAGCTTTTGTGTTTGTATATTGTTTAACAAAGCTCAGAGAGGAAGACAGACCGCAATCAAGCTCAATCTTATCAAGAGCACCTGTTTATTTCATTCAGCCACCTGCGAGAAGAAATCTTAACTCGCTTGTCAGTGGAACATTTTTGCTGGAATTTCCCGAGCTATTTTCTAAAAACAGCCATATGATTCACAAAACAAGAGCTGTTTGAAATGCTGAGGATGTTTACCTGAAGAGTCCTGTTCTCATACATATTTGTTTTCTGTCATTTCATACACTGACACGGGCAATAAGACTGGGCAATAATTCAATGTTATTGTTTGGCAGATATCTGTATTACTTCAGGGTTTCCCCTAATCCTGACACATATTGTCTGGCTATCCGTTTAGTTTGCTGAAAACTGACTAAACAAAAGGCTCACTCATTAAATATGAATCACTTATCAGTTGAAATGGTGCTCGTAATATCGTAACTTAATGCTTTTTTTCCCCATAAACATTGAGCTGCAGTTCACGTTTTAGACAAATGTCTGTCATTTCTAGTTCTCATGTATCTTTCCCCTGCACGTTTTAGATGTCGCCTGGTCCGGCACAACTCACACAAATTACAGGGTCATTAAATTACCTTGGCAACAAACTGATGAGGTGACCCGTGCATTTGAACCAGGTGTGTTGGAGCAGGAAAACATCTAAAACATGCAGTGCTGTGAGCTCTGAAGACCAGGACTGAGAAACGCCGGTGAAGGTGATGGCCATCTTTCACAATAAAACAACAGGATGAAAGAATTTGCATAGAGCTACATGAAAACAGCTGCTGGAACATCTCAGAACAAATTCAGTTAACTGAAAGCAGGTCCGTCATGTAACAGGGTATGAAAAGAGCTTCCAGGTTCACCACTCTGTAATATAAAGCATTTGGACAAAGATCAACCATTTCTAAAGAGTAAAAAATGTAAAGAATTTGGTGATTTTATCATGTGGGATGTATAATACTAAAGAATTTAGAGGATTCAGAGAACCAGGAGAAGGCTAAAAAAGGCTGAGCTGTTTTACAGATATGAATTTGACATGTTTTGGGGAAATTACTCAGTCTAAAGAAGAGCAGAATCATCCAGCAGGTTATCAGCACACAGGTGAAAAAACCTGGAGTCCACCATGACATGACAAGTATTAGTGCACGACATAAAGTAATGTGAACATCTAAGACAAGAACATTAATCCTGAACTTGGTATCCATGATTTGGAAAAACAGTTTTCCACAGAGATGAGACCTTTTTCAGGCAAGATCTCAAAGACATGAGTCTGTTGCGCAGCAAAATAATGCCAAACCATATCCTGCATGTGTTATAGCATTATGAATCTGTGTACGAAACAGAGCTGCTGCAGTGCAGACATGAAGTCTGCTGAAACCACGTGTCTCCTTATGAAGCAAAAAGAACAACAAAACAAAAGGTGGCTCTGACCTCTCGAGCAGCTGAAATATGATATCAGGCGGGATGGGAAAGCATTTCGCCTGAATGTTTTTCTAGAGTGCAACACATGGTTAAACATGTGCCCACAACGCTTCCCAGTTTCAACATTTTGATTTATTCTAGTCATAGTGCTAAGTAAATATAGATGACTGAGTGATTTTGTAAAACAGTGCATTCTTTCTGGGTTCTTTTTCTTTTTTTTTCTCCCTTAACCACGAAAGTGAATCTTTCTGGACTTCCCATGTTGACAAAGTTGGTCTAATTATTTTTCATCACCGGTTATTTGTTCAGTCAATAAATCCTGTGCATCACAATTCTCAAAGACCAATGCAAAACCACAGACAGCAATTTACTACAATGACAAAAGAAAAATGTAGAGAATAACTGTGTGCTTGGACATACACCCTTACTGTCCACTGATATCTTTTCCTTTTGAGGTGGATTTAACTGATACATCAAAACTTCAAAGTAAAAGCGCAGTGGCTCCCAGACAGGCCATGAGTTGTTAAACCAGCCTTCACATAGGTCTGTAGGTTTCTGTGCTACATGTGTCCAGCCCATGACTTCAGGTCGAGCCCATCCCAGACTGGATTAATCTTCTCATGGTGACACATACCTCAAATCATTTTTGTTGTTATGTGGCGCCATCAAACAGGACAAGCAGTTTTTGATCTTTACACATAGATTTTACTTACTTAACAAATGAATTGACTCTAAATCTTTCTTTTTGTGATCAGTGTGTTTGAACTTTGGTAAACCAGTGTGTGTGTGTGTGTGTGTGTGTGTGTGTGTGTGCGGGTACTGACCCAGCAGGAGGATTTTTATCTCCCTTCTCTCCTTCTTC
>JAOWBL010000019.1:15504059-15522773 GCA_028564865.1 Zenarchopterus dispar | reverse complement strand
GTGCTGCGAAGATGCATTTGGTGACAGACATTTTTTTATCACTCATATCTATAGTGGGTCTTCAACACAGTAGGTATAATAATAATAATAATAATAACTTCACAAGTTGCATTAGTTTTCTTTTCTCTGCAAGGAACAATATTGAGGTCCTTTTAATGCTGACTGTGGTAGAGATGATGGTGCTACTCATTTATTATGCTGTACCTGTGGTTTCTTTGTTCTGATGCTTTTTCAGACTTCATTTCGTCTCTGCTTTGCTGAAGCCATTACTGGTAATAAAACGTGTTTTAAAAAATGCGTTTAATTTCTGCAAGGAATGATGCTAATATTGATTTTTGGGAATGTACTAAATTAGATGCTGAATTTAGCGGTGGTTTTACCAAACAATTGTGAGCAGTTCTGTCCTGTTGCTTCCTCGTTGTTTAAATTTAAGGTGCTAGTAAAATGGGACTTAAATGATGAAGAGAAGTTGGCTTTTTATTAAGTCTGCTGCTGCTGCTGCTGCTGCAAAAAGGTAACACTGGGCGCATGGCCTGAAAATGGCCTTCAGTGATGTGGCAAGCTTTGGGGAATAACTTCTCAAGACTGTTGGCAGTGTGACAGTGAGTATTATTCCTTGTGATGTAATATTGACAGAAAAAAAGTGGTTTTTTTAACACTCTGCATGGAAGTCAAAGGTTAAGTGTAGTGACAGGGCAGCATCAGAGGAACTGGCAGGGTATCATGTTAAAGAATACCTCAGACTCTTGTTTGTTGTCACAGGTGACTGAATACACACTTCCTGCTTGTAAGGATGTTCTCCCTCATATCTATGTCAACACTAGCTGGGAAAGCAACTCTTAAATAACCATTTCCTTGTCTCATGTCCCAGACAATCCTTACTTATTAGTCGTAGTGTCCTTGTTTCATCCTCAAGGTAGCAACAGTTGTTAAATGCTGGAAATTCACTTGCATTGATGTAGCTTTAGATTTTACTTAAATATGTTACAATATAGATATTAAAATTTTATTTTGGATAACACTGGTTTTTATTTCAACGTAAAATATTACCAGACTTGCATTTTACAGTGACTGAACAGAATGAGTGACTGTTAACTAAAAGTCTGAAGGTGATGGAGCAAAATGCCAACCTCATCACCTCAGGCATTTAATTGCCAGAGCCTTTACTTTCGTTTATATATGATTGCTTGGGTCACACGAGTAGCTTGTGAGTTTGAGCAATCCAGCCAGGTGCTATAAAAATTTAAGTAAGTTAAAAGCTCTAGCAGCCTTGAATGAGGAAAGTGGGTGGGTGGAGGTGAAATAGGGCTGCTCTATAATAGGAAGAAAATAAAAACCTATCAAAATTATTTTGGTCAACATTAAAATCACGATTATTTAAAATGATTATCCAATGACTTTTGAAGCATGCTGCATTTATCGAACTTCACATAAAAATGTTTCTATGGTAAACTTGAATTTCAAACTGACTAAAATTTTGAACTGAATAAACTCATTCAGCAAATGCTGACAATGCTTCTCAACTAATCCCTGGAATATTTTTGACTGGAAATGCCAGTTTGACTGCGACATTAATTTAGTTGCACAAAAATAGGAGAAAGGAGTCACTCACCTGTAAAGAACTAATACTCAGTGCCTGAGGTGGGTTTGTCACCAGAGAAGAAAATGCGGCAAAAATATTTGTTTTTACACAATTGTATCATTTCTGTGATTTGTTGAGAACTAAAAATAATTTAGGGGGCTTAAAATTCTAACAACTAAACAGCCTGAAGATGATATTTGCCAAAGGGCTGGAGCTTGAACAGACTGGGGACTTTGTCAGAACTGCATACTGGAGATTGTGCAGTGGTTTCTATACTATGTACTAGATTTTTGCAAAATAAGTATGTACTGTTAGTATAGTTGATGGGGCAAGGGGTGGTTTAAGAGGATGTATTTACTTCACGTGTTTATCAGTTTTATTTTTATTTTTTTGTGTGATTAGCAGTACATGGTGGAGGCACCAGGGTCCAAGGAGCGTTCTGTAGCAAATTGAAGTCACCAGTGCTTAATTAACGTGTACATTTTTCTGTTGTGCCAGATACATCTGCATTCCACATTGCTCGATGCTAAAATAAGTGGAGGATTGAAAACTCAGTTCAGTGGAGCGTCTCCTGTCCTTTCCATTGTTGAATTTGTCTTTTTCTGTCCTGTGTGCTGCTAACACTTTAAACAATGATAAGCTGTTTTAATTCTGTGACCTACGTGATACGTCCTCTTCTTTATTTCTTTCATCTATCACCCTCCTCATCTCCTCAGCGCCGTCCTTGTGGGCCTTTCTCCTCTCTCCAGTCTGGTTTGTGAAAAGGATGCCATGCTAAAAACTTAAATCTGTCATTTGATTTCATCATTGGATCATAAGAATATAATTGATGAGTTTGTTTCATATTTAATTCCAAATAATAAGCTATTAAATCACATGTACATGTGCGTGTGTGTTTTTTTTGTGTGTGTGTTCTTGTTGATGTTAGTTTCTCTTTTTTTATAAAATACACAAAGTGTGTATTGGCCTATTATATCATTCTTGAGTTAATGTCATGTATTTTGTTCTATTGACATGTTTTTATTTAGGGGCTTTTTTGGGTTATCAGCAGGATCATAAGTCTGAGATAAAGTTGATTTCTTAATTGACTTGTTTTCATAAATTATTTGGCTTGTAGAAAGCGATTTGAGAAAAATTAAGTCAGGCTATTTTAATGAGCTAACTCAGAGCTCTGTTGAAGCAGCAGAAGACTTGCCCTGACGCATCAGTTGCAGTATCAGGAGACGACTCCTTGTCCTCTTCTAGCCTTACCTTGCCTCTGCTGTCATCTTTGTCCCTTGTCAAGGAGTTAAAAAAAAAGTCTTACACTAACAACATCCATCCATCCAGGGGGACAAGCCTACAAACTATGGCAAGCTGTAAATAAGAATTTCAAATGGGAAATGCGCCTGTGTCCTTTTTGCATATTACAAAAAAAGAATATTTTGCAAAAAATTCTCTCCACTATCTAAACAACACATCGTTCCCCAAAGAGTTGGTTTTTATCTCTCTAGGAGTTGTCTCCCTTGGGCGTGATGTAGCAGGTTAAACAAGAGGAGTTATTACCATCTTCACTTCATCAGAAGTTACACTCATCATCCTACAATGATATCTTCTGCTCCTCTAGTCACTCATGGACAGTTACCTCCCAGAAACTCCCATACATGGCTGGCTCCATCTATAAGGGGCTTGCCTTCCAACAATTTGTTGCAGAAGTGTATCTTTTTCAGTAAAAATAATGAGTAGAGCAGTTGCAGAACTAGAAATGAACATGGAAAAGTTAAAGAGGTTTGGGGCATCCGTCGCCATTATTATTGGAAGGACTTATCACAGGAGGAAAAAACCTTACGTCCGCTTGAAGTTGGATAGCTGAGAAGAACCTCTCCTTCACCAGCCTGAGCTTGTAGATGAAGCATCAGCTGGGTTGAAATGATTCTTCAAGAAACTCAACCCTCAAGTTGTCTTTGAGGTTTCTTTTTGTGATTGTATTTTCTAGTTTATTTGAACACATCAGAATGGGGGATGTATAATAGCTGAAACTGTGGCACAGGCACAGACAGCTTGGACTGTCTTCTTCAGATATGTCGAGCTTTGCCATCGAAGGCAGCACCTGGTCCCATTTGCTGCTGAGAAGACGGTCAATTTCTGATTGACTGTATATGTATCTTTTTATAGAATTATGTCTCATTTGGCACAATTATTTTTAAGGTGGAGGATATGACCTCAAATCAATATGATGGCAAGTTGAACATTTTACCTTGATTATGATTGGTGAGCAAACAGTTTAGTTTTGTCTGAATTTTTGTTCTCATATAGAGCATTGATCTTTTTTTCTAAAGTAATAGTTCATATCTTTGTGGTTTAAAAAAAAGTAAGGGGAAATATAGATGATCTGCACCATCTATGTGTTTGTATTTTGTCATCATCTGTTGAATGTTTCAGACAACGACCAAACACAAATCACTTGAAATGAAAAAGTTCACATTTTAGTTTGTTTAAAAAAATTAAAAAATAAAGGACAATATAGAAATTCTCACTACATATTTGGATAGTACTACAAAATGGCAACCATGCTGTGTAGTGCACTATATCGTGAGTAGAGGTTAATTTTGGACACAGCTCCTCTCTGTATGTGAGCTACACATTATTCATTTTCAGTAACATAATTGTGTTGCCATGGTGAGACAGATTGGTTGTGTTAACATTTGGTCACTGAAACTATTTTTCTGCAGTGTTTTACGTTTGTCCAAATGATGGAGACTGTATCTTTCTTTGGTACAAGTAGCTACGCTGGATTCACAAATTAGTGTTGCACGATGGAGGGTGTGCCTGATCCTTCTGGCTGATGGTGTCATTGTGGCATGGGATTATATATGCTTTTAACGGTTATCTGCCAACCCTTGTTTTTAGATGCATACTGTTCAACAAAAGCAAACCCTCTGTGATGTCACCCATAGGTTTTCTGATGAGTAGGTTTGAAGCTTGTAGATTTAAAAGTGCAAAAAAACTAAATTTGAACACTTCTGCAAGAAAAATGTCTTGTTTTAAATTAAATCATTAATTCAAAAAAAAATGGCAATAGACTATACTGAAAAGTGTAGTAAAAATCAAAAATGCTATAAAAGTGCAGGCATGATACCTGCTTACCATTTGACTTAAAAAAAAAAAAAAAAAAAAAAAAAAGAATCTTGAGGATTTTCTTAGATTAAAACAGATTATCTGTATCCAAAAAAGCCTGTCTTGTTTCTTAGGCTTTTCTTGTCTTAGTGGAACACTGGGTTGATGTTTTATATGAATGGCCGTACTTCATGTTTTGATGTTTCCTTATGTGTCAATGGGTAATGCCGATATACCGTGATCCTTTTGACCACCACCCTAAAATAAAGCATGTTTAATATATTTCATGCATTATTTTTCACCTATAAGGTGATTAATATCTCTGCATTGTAACTGTGCATTTGATTGACGTATTATGCACCATTGTTGCCAGGGAAGCCAGTGCTTCCATACTGACAACTAAAAAGATGGAAGAGACTTTTCAGGTTCCTCCTGTCCTGCATGTTCAGCGCTTGCCAAATTTAAGACTCACAGCCAATCCGGTGTGCCAAGCAACTTTTTTTTTTTTTTTAACTCTTTTAGTCAGAGAAACAAATCCATGACTCATGTGATGTGCAGTGGATCGATGAGTAATCCGTTACAGCCTTAGCTGTGATGCCTGTGCTTAACTCAGTGACCGTATTGAGATATGATTGCACAAACGCAATTCCCTGATTTGAAATGGGGAAACAGTTACCCATGTGAATGTAAACCAGATAGATGGAGACCTTCCTGGTTCATCTAATCAATTTTGTCTGTCTTTGGATCCAAGTGATCATTAATGTTAACTGAAGAAGCACAACAGTGCTTCTTGTCCTACATGTCAAATGAAAATATGTCTGTAAAATCATTCCTTTTAAGTGCTCAGAGCTGGGATTTGTTTATTCCACCTTGTGTACAGTCAAAGATCTGCAGCCTGAAAAGTGGCATTTGGAACAACTTTAGAGCTTGGACAAATTCACAACACCAGGAGTTCATACTGTGAAACAACATAAGGCCCCAGGCAGCAAAATATATTTACCTGAACTTATAATCGAAACTGGAATTGGGACACTGTATGCATATACTTTGTTTCTTGGTGTGCTCACTGCTCAAAACTGTACTATCTGGGTTAATGAGTATTTGTTTTAGGCAACACCCAAGGATGTCTCATGCATGTAGCATACCCACACCTATTATGGTTTCCCTTTATATGTCTTGCAGTCAGGTAAGCATATAAGCCCTTCATTGTCCATATTTGTTTGCTTCCATGTTTGCTGCTTCCAAGGTAACGATAGGCATGGGTTGCTTTTGTTGAAATAACAAAACTGAAGACATTACAGATGAACAACCCAAACATGCAGGTTAAAATGACCCGATATAATCTTTGGAGAGTGTTTGTGCATTTAGTGTTCTTTTTTTTTTTTTGACCATCACGGGAATGCCCTCTGGTATCCCAAATATCCTTAATAGGCATTTGGAACCTCTGACGGCAGAGTTGGCAGATGCATTGGCACATATTTACTCCCACAAGTGTTTTTGACGGTATTGACTGATAGCCAAGGCTGATCACCCACGTGAGTCTGACCTGGCACGCTGGTGCCACTGTGATGATTAACTTCAGGATATTTTAGTTGAATACCTATTAGTTTTGAATGATTCTTTATTGAAGAATTTCAGTTGCATTGCACTAATGCTTTAAACAAATTGACCCTTTTCAATCAGTTGTCGCAGCTGCATGCTTAAACCACCAGTAGGACGCAGAATATGTCAGACACTGATACCTGTCTGACAGTTTATTGCAGTCGTCTGTAAATTAGTTAAAAAAAAAAAATCACACCATTTCCTTTCTAAAGCACATATGAAGTCACCCACACCCCCACACAACCCTGTAGGAAAGTGTCCAGCATCTGATTTTATGTGATATTCAGTAAGCAGGGATGAACGTGCATATAGCACACATGCTTACAGTGTGAGCTAATTTCTGTTTTTTATAGTCTTCACATCCACATGCTGTCATTGACATGAATTTATCCACCCTCTCCCTGAGGATTGTAGCCCAAAAACAATATGAGAAATGAATATGAGAAAGAAATGATACGAACAAAGGAAACCCAAATATAAAATGCTGTTTCTACTGAGAATACAAGTTAGAGTTGTAGTGGGACAAAAATTCAGGTTTTCATTGATAATACATGCCCACTGCATGTATTTTTCTTATTTTTTTATTTTTAGGACCATTAAAAAATAATCTTAACCTTATTTATTTAGCTCATTCCTTTAATAGAAAGCCTCCCTGCTTTTTTCAGACAAAATGCTGATTTGGTATAGGCATCTCAGTATTTTAATATCTGTAATATACAATACTAAGCTTGTATCAATAATTAACACCGTTAGCTCACGCTATTATATACTTGAGTTAGTCTTTTTAGTGTTTCATTTTTACATGTTTTATTTAATTCTTAAGTGTGGTAGGATAGTTTTTTTTTTTCATTCAAATTTATTTGATCTTAAATCTTTTTATTTTAAAGAGAGCAACTAAAACTGCTTTATGGAAAGCCGCTTCTTGTTTTAATGATGTTTAAAGATGCTGATGAGAGAGGAGTTTTATTTTAAGTGAAAATGTATTTTTTGTAAAAGCTTTATCAACATTTATTTGTAGAGTTTGTTTTCTTGAAATTCAAATAGGATATATACTTAATACCATGTAACATGAGAAAAGTCATCCATCCTCGACCTTAGACAAAGGGCTTATTGATTCTCCTTTTTATTTGGTGTATTTTTGTACAGAATTAGCCATTCTAGATTTGTTTTTCTCCCAGACCTGAAAATATGTAATCTGAAGCTCTTGTACCTGGTAGATGAAAAGTTGAGTTTCGCAGTGAGGTATGAAGGCAAGACAGATTTGTGTTTGTAGTTCTCTGTTTGTCAGGCAGCTCTGTTGGTTGAGCAAACTAACGTTGACACACCCAGAGTTTCGGCAGTTATGTGGCAGTCAGACCTGTGAAAGACTGCCCAGTCCCTGTCATGTCACTGCCTGTCTGGGTTATTATTGCAAAAAAAAAAAAAAAAAAAAAGTTAGTCCGAATTTATCCTGTTAAAGAACAACTTGAAGATTTATCAGCTTAAATTTAAGCTACTGACTTGTGTGAATAAAGATGAGCTGCTTGTGATGTTAGAATATGGAGAATAACCAGGCTCTCTTTTTTTTTTTTTTCTTTTTTTTTAAACAAAAGGAGGCATGGAGTCTTGTAGTGGTTTTGACACTGAAAAGATCTAAAAATGTGTATGTATTAAACCAACTACAACATAATTTAGATAGGAGCCAACACAAGAACTCTAGTTGTCTTCAAGATTAGCTTTTAGGATTTGTGCACTTAGGAAAATTGTATAGGAGTATGTGCTCTCAACCCCGTAACTCCCACATCCACCCGCCTGCCCAAGTTGATAAAGCATTATTGAATATTTGAAAGATGGCGGTTCAATTCCCAGCCCCTCCAAGCTTTGACACTACCTTGTTTAAAACACCGGACCCCAACATTGCCTTCAACATAATAGTTGACGTGTAATTGTAGCAACAAAGTTCTATGTATTGCATAGATTTGATATGGTGGGGGGAAAAAGATGCATTATTTTGCTTTTTATAAATTAAAAATGAATAAAATAACAGAAAAGTGTTACATTAGTGCACGCCACATCAGAGGGAACGGAAGTTGAAAACAAGATCATTTACTTGAAGAATTGCAAACAAAACCATCTGTCTAGTGAAAAAAAACCCGACTGTTCCTGTACAAGAAGCATTTTGATTAGATGTATAAATATATTCTAATATAACCAAAATAGGCAGAGTAATTAAAATGACATCTTGGTCCATTTGAAGGGAAAGTATGCCAGGAATTTTCTACCCTCCTCCCCTTTCATTCTTTCTCTTCCTTGGTCTTCCTCAGCAAAGGGCTACATGAGCTTTTATGGACCATTTGCTTTATGTAGACACAAATGGCAGGTGCTAACTGTGCTGCTTGTTTCATAAGTTGCAATTATTTCATTTCTGAGAGGGTTACAGAAAAATTGTTTACATTTCTGGTAAAAAGAATAAATTACAAAACCACACAGCTGAACATACGTGGTACAAACAAATCGGGGCTTTCATGATTAGTTGTTTGAAGTACCAAAAGGCCAAAAATCAGCAGAGTTAACACTGAAAATTCGGTGGATGATGCAGTAAATGCACTAGACCACCTTTAAATGACCTAGTTGTTCACTCCTTTGAATCACATTTAAGATCATTTGGGCAAGAAACTGTGTGTATAGTTTTTTATAGTGTTCTCACATCAAACGGTATGTAAATAAATACAGGTTTTAATTGACCACAGAAGAAATAAATCCACGAAAACACCTGAAGGATCATTTAATAAAAATATATTACAGTAAATGAAGGCCAGGGATAAATATGTACCATAAAACCCTTTCTTGTCAGCTCCCCTGTAAAGATGTAGGTCTGGAGATGGAAAAAGGCTGCATGTCTCTTAGTTTCTGCCCAGAATTCTCTGAGAGGAGGGATAAGTATCATCAAGATTTCATCAATACCCTAAACAATACTGATTCTGTTTGTCAGTCGTATCTTATATGGAATTAACTGACCTCAGATGTAGATTTACGGTTTTGCTCTGTGTGTTCTTGTTTGTTTTTTATGAGCTGGTATCGTCATGTGAGCTGCAGCTACTGTTTGGAAACTTTACAAGGTTCAGCTTGTCATCTTCTGGAGTAGCTTCAGTCTTTTTGTGATGGATTTCCTTATGTCCTTGATGAGAAGTAACTTTGAAAATGTATAAACTGAAAGTTTAGTTTTTATTTTGAAATCGTTTTATCATATCAAGAGGGGAAAAAAAACTGGAACTATAAATCGGCTGTTAGTTACCCAGATTTTTAAAAATTGTCATCTTTGGTGTTTGAAATAGACTTAAAAGGGTTTTTCTAAATTCAACCATTTGCCATGTCTGTATATGCCTTTTTGAATTGGGGGGTAAAGCTGTACGCTGCCCATTTATGAAACATAACAATACAGCAGGATGGGAAGATGAGGCCAGATGATTCTAGTCTGATCTGGGTCCGTCTGTGAAGTTACTTGTGTGCAAATCTGAACGGTTCACTTAAAAACACATGTCAGACTTGGGTAGATCCAAACAGGGTTTTTAGTTGGTAATATTTTTTTCCCATAATTTAAAGAGTTTGTTCAAAGACCCAACTCATGAAATTTTTCCAAAAATGTTGTCTTTTTAGCATAACAGCGTACAACAGGATTTGCCTTAGTCAGAGGACAAATGATAGAAATCAATCAAATCTGGCTTCTATTAAAGTAGAAAAGTACAGTGAAAGTGTAAAACTTTCAAGCATTTATATGTTGCATATATTTTCTACTTTTTTAAACTTTTGAAACTATAACTGTCATTTCAGTCTAAAAATGTCAGTGGAAAAATTTTTAAACTTGATTTTAAAGACTTGCGGCTATCTTAAGCTTTTATAATTTGTACTGGTTCAGGATGTTTTAGGCCTAAAAACATGCTGTGAAAAGTTGTACGTTTGACTGGGTCTGTAGATACACATTGAAGCCCATCAGCTGGTGTTTTTTTAGAAGTTCAGTAAAGGAGTTGCCATGGGAACTAGCATTACCCCTCAGAAGATGCTCCAATCAGTGTACAGCAGCTTGTTGGTGAGAAATGCTGGCTTTTTTAGTTATGTCTACAAAAAGACATGCCCCTTTCCTCTGTCTCTTTGGAAAAGACAAATCCACATGAATGTCCGCACTTTTGCTGGGCTATTAGATCTATGTAGGGTAGGATAAAATAATAAATCTAAAATGTGATATATAAAATAAATGTTTAATACATGGCATGAATCTGCTTTTTTAATTTTCAACTGTATTCATTCGACTTTGACCCCCGTGACCCTGTAGATGGATTCAATGGGTATAGAAAATGGATGGATGGATGTTTTTATTTTGAATTTAATGAGCACAATTTCTTCATAAATGTAATTGTATTTGTTTTTCAGTTACACAGAATTTTCTGTCAATTAATTTCTCCTATTATGTGAAAAAAGACCAAAAAAAGGCTGCTTTTTTTCCCTTTTCTATATTATTTGTATCACTCTAGGCAAGCTTTATTCTGTAGTTTGTTCTTGAAGCACGACAACAGCTGGAAGTTGTTGTCTTTGCTGTTAGCATTGCTTTCTTTTGCCGTGTTTGTTTATGTGCACCGTCACAACCCACAATGCACTATCCAGCTGTCTACGGGAGCCTTTTTAGCTCAAACATGTGAAGTAAACCCCATAGTTGGGTCAGCTCGAGGTTGCTGAGCCTTCACACCACAAACAGATTGCTGATAGTCATATCGAGACCATTTCTTCAGAGGGGTCTCGGTACAGCTGTCTTGGTGTGCACCAGAGTGCGCTTGCTTTATTCCTGCTGACTCGAGTGAACCACATTCATACCCAGAGTTCTTTCGGGAACTCTGGGGATGAGTTCCTACCTAAATAGTGCCAGTGTGAAAACACCCATACCCTGTCTTTTCAATGATGAGGTGGGTTCTCCAGCGGTGTGTCTTAACAATTAATATTTATTCCCCCTTTCTCAAAGACACATTGTCTGAAGGGGAAACTCCAGTGTTGCTTGACCTTCTTTCCACAGCCACAGATTTGGTTAGAGGGCTGGCAGTGCTCAGGGCACTCCTTTTCCGTACAGACTACTGTTCCCTGAAGTGAGTGAGAGTCAAACTTGTCTTTCTTCATCCTAGTACTGTAAGTTATGCCAAAGAAAATATGTGTAGCTGAAACTGCGGTGACTCAAACATCACTGTTGGGAGAAGTGAGAGATGAGTGGTGGAGAACTCAGGCAGTGTTGTCGAGAAAGAGAAAATGGGTGAAATGGGGGTGGAAGAGAGGACAATTACTGTGAAGAGAGCATAGTGAAAGCAGAGGTTGCGTTTGGCTGCTACGCGTCTGCCGTGTCTTTTTAACATTCCTCTCGAGTTGATGAGCACAGTATACAAAATTCTGATTATTTCATCCCATCCCTGGTTTCTAAGCCTGGAGTGGACGTTTGCCCACAGAGTATGACCATATAAAGATGAAGAACTGCTGCGGGCTCTGTTATGAAGAGCTAAAGTGAGCAGGGTTACGCAGAATTTTTTTTTTTTTTTTTTCTCTCTATATGCGCTTGTAGGTTTTCTTGCCTCTGATGTGACAGGGTCCTTCTGTGTTTCGCAGGAGTATAAATGCATGCTGACTGACACTAAATGAATGAGATTTGGTGTATTCCTCTCTTTGAGCTGGTGAGCCTTTCAGCCTTTATGTGGTCGCTCAGACCTCTGTAATAAACACTGCCATTGTTACAGTACCCATCTTAGCACACAAAGACCAGAAAAACAATGGCCGGACCAAAATTAAGCCCAGAAATGTTTGCCCATTTATCTTGGCTTTTTGTTTAAATTTCTCTGTAGTTACTTGCAACAAAGTGTATATCTTCCGTATTTTTGATCACCAGGATTACTTATAGCGACTGGCTTGTCATTGAGGCCTGGGTTGTTGCCTGGCGGTACAAAGGTGCTGATTCGGGTGTGGGTAGACAGGCGAGGTCAGCTTTTTACAAAGACAAACCAAATGTTTGTTTCTACAGAACAGTTATGTGTTTTTTTTTGTTTTTTTTTACAGTTTCATTGTGGTTCAAAATCTCATTCTTAGGAGCTCTTATAATTGTTTTTAAAAAAAAAATCTCATATGTAGGTTGTCCTTATATCTTGGGACAACAAAAGAGCTAAGCCAAAATTCAATCTCTAAATTCCCATAGTTTGAATATATTAGCAAAATAAAATAAAGACACAGTAAAATTGCTGGCAACAAAATAAAGATTTTGATGTGACTAAAATGTTGTTGCAGAACCTTCAGAGAGATCCATAAATGTTCTTAAAAGTGTATGAACTGAAGCAATGCTAACAAGTAGATAAGGGGAAAATGATTTATTAATAAATAACATGAGAGGCTGTTACCCTAATAGAAAACAACTAACTTCAGTTTTTTCAGCTTTATTTGTATAGCGCTGTTTCACAACAAATCTCATTTCAAGGCACTTTACCCAGAAAGTAAACAAGTTTAATTCACACCCATTATATTCCAGTTCAGTCCAGTTTATCCATTAATGAAAACTGCCACATCAGATTCCATGAGCTACTGAGTAATGAGATGTACTTACTTTCACAGTAGTTATATATTTGTCATTTGGTTTAGTTTTCATTCAGTGAGTAAGGAGATGGAGATATTTATATTTCTTGGTTTGCATTTATGTTTTTTTTTCTTCTTTTTGATGAAAAATTAAATGGTGAAATACTTAATATTAAAAAAAAAACTGAAAAAATAATGTTTTATAAATACTAATGTAGTCTACCTGGCAGAGAGTAGGGGACAGATTGTATGTGTAAGTAGTCTAAATATATAGGCTACACTTGGAGAGCTCATTTTCATCATCAAAATAACTTCTTACTGTGGGTGATATCAAAATTAAATGGATGTGTTTGACTAGATTGGAATTTAATTTTATATAGCGGTATCCTAAATATGAAACTTTGAACACACAAAACCCTTTTTCATGGTTTTGATAATGCACTTCAATATGCCTATCCAGGTAAATTCTTGCATGCAATTAAATTATGTGTGTGACATTAACTGTAAATCACGTAGCTGAAGGATTTTCTGTTCTCAAAGTCTCCATGTGCCCCTGCCCTCTGGGATGTGTTTGCAGTCCAGAGCACCAGTCACACTCGGGAAAGCTGGAACCCCATGTCCGACTCTGACTGTAAGGGCACATGTTTTGTGGAGTCTGTATTCCACCGGCAGACTCATAAAACTCCTCTTTAATGTAGCTTGCTCTTCTGTGGATGGGGAAGGGGATGAAGATGTGTGCCACCAACTTTATTGCCAGATATGCAGCTTGAATGTTGCGGATAATAGGACCTTTTATTGAGATTTTCTGCATCTTAGACCAAGTATAAAAGAAACTGATTGCACAAAAACACAGAGCTACACAGATCATCGGAGGTACAGTTAGTGGACGGATTTGTGGTGTGTGATGATGAATTTTGGTACCAAGTAGTGTGCACAAGTAACTGCTATCATCACTGGAGAAAGCAAACCTTGTGTAAAAGTAATTAAGAGGAAACGACAAGAGATCCAACGTGTCCCGGAGCACATTCTCTCCTGTTGGACAGCCCTTCGAAAGAATGAGAACTGCATCCGCAAAATCACAATTCAAAAATTGCACACTATTGTTTGAGAAAGGCACATGATGTGAATGGGACGTTTATGGTCTGTTGCTCTCGCTGTTGACTTCATTGAGATCACTTTTGCAGCCTCAGCTATTTCTAATCATCTCAGCAAATGCAATAAATATGTAGGCTATTGATCAAACATCTGAAGGCAATACGAGTATCAGCCTTCATAAACTCCATCTCTTAAACAGCCTAATTATAACTTTTATGGACTATGTTTATGATTATCATATTGATGAATTATGATTTGTCTGTAAAATGTTAATGCCAGCTGATGAAAATTAGATGGCACACACATACAGAATATCACGGAGAACTGTTAATTACATTTATTTTTGATCGTACTGACAGCTGACTGAACAGAACAGCGGGACTAAGAGACTACGCTGAGTGGATCTCCATGGTAACTTATGCGCGAGTCTAAATTCTGCCAGGGTAATTGACACATCCTGACTTTAGTCCTTTATCTTGGTGTTGCACAGTAGCCTTTCTGATAAGTAAAACTTTAGAATTAAGAGTTTACTTTCTTTGTCGCATATCTGTACATTTGTCCTCCAGATACACGTTAAAGTGCAGCCGGAGAATATTTACATTATTTATCAGTTGTGAGATGGCTGTGGGCAAATACTGTATTATGACTTTGACATATTTTTCAAACAAACATTTGCAGTCGGTACGCTTGCTAGGCAGGTTTCACATTTCACACACCTCTCTTGTGCTGTAAAATTAGAATTGTATCTCCTTTTGAGATATTTCCAGCCGTAAGATGACACTTGAAGACACTGTAACTTTCTGTTTTGTGTCTGGGTCCCTGTGAGGCACAGTGGAAAAGTCAGTTTCCTTCAGCAGTTTCATGTTGCCGTTGATGACCTTGAAGTTTGCTGAAAGTGTCTCATTTCTGTTTCAGGTACTGGAGAAAGTGGCAAGAGCACTTTCATCAAGCAGATGAGAATAATCCATGGGTCAGGCTACACAGATGAGGATAAGAAGGGCTTTACCAAACTGGTCTACCAGAACATCTTCACCTCAATGCAGGCTATGATCCGAGCAACTGAGACCCTCAAGATCCCCTTCAAGTATGAACAGAACAAGGTACGTACTATGAAGGGGATTGATTTTTTTTTTTTCTAATGTGCTATATGAATGCATGCGCACAAATACACACACACACACAGCTGTTTGTCATTGAAGTTCTCATGCTGACCAGATTCTCTGGGGTGCATGCATTACTGAGTAGCTGCTGAAATAATGCTATACTCTTTATAATTTACTAAACTAAATTACTGGAACTGTAAAAGACTCAAAAAACTCAATTGCTCAGTTTGTTTTATGATTAATGAGATTCCATAAGAGCACATCAGTTCCTGCCAAAGTCGGGGTACTTGTCTCTCTTTTCCCTTTTCTTCCTGGCTCTCCTCACAAGTGGGCAGGATTATTTTGGCACAAGAAGGCACTTCTCTTCTGTGAAGTTTGATTTAAAGTCTCTCGTCAGTCGATGAGGAGTTTGGTCACATTTAGATCTAATCAAACCGTGATCACTTAGTCCCAGGTTGTGGGCGAGTACTTGATCCTGGTTGTAAGGTATCAATCATTTACTGTCGGTCAATCAATCTCTTTATGGTTGCGTGTAAATATCGGTCTGGATTCCTCAAATCCAGCACAATATAAAGGATTTTGGGTATTTAGCCATGCAGACAAACTTAATATGGAGACCACCAAAAACGTGGAGAGAACGCTTTGAGTTGTGGAGGGGACCAAAACAGCCAACACAAGGAGGACTAAGTGCTAAAAATAACAAAAGGAAAAAGCACAAGCAGTAGCTGCAATGAATACTTCATAAATGTAACTCTTGGCTTCATTGCACTACAAAGGTGATGTTCTTTTAATGTGAGATTTATTTTCCAAAGCAGAAGAAAGCTAAAGGACCAATGGCCACACACCAACACAGCCAAGAGTAGCCCACACCTCAGATTGTTCCAGATGTTTCTGAGACTGCCCCCATGTGGCAACAGTATGCTACAACATGTAGACTTGTTTTAGTGAAGCACCAACAGGGAGTGAGAGCAGAATCATGTTAAACACCTTTTTATATTGCATATATACAGTTTAGACACTTGAAAAGAGAAGCATTTGAAAATGGAGCAGCAAAATAATCTGAAAAATGTATTTGTTCTACTTGTGATAATTCTCTTTAAGATCCGAACTTATACTGCTCAAAAACATCAAGGAGCACTTGATCTTCACAATATTATATCAGATCAGTTCATCTTGTAAAATATCAATATGATTATGACTATTAAATTATTTTTTTTTTCCACTAAATATTTGGCATTTTGTTTGCATTTTCTTAATTTATTGATTTTCAGATTTGTGATATAAATGCTCCCTTATTTATTTATTTAAAGCCATGACATTTTTCTTATAGGGCATTACTTTAAGTAATTTTTTTTGCATAAATACCATGACTTCTTTTTAATTGTTTTTGGCATTTTCTAAGTGTTTAAATAGAAGTCTACTGGGCTTTGTTTCTTGGTTTTACAGGATGTTTCCTTCACATCAAAAATGTTTCTTCGCCTCTGAGCAGCAGCTTGATAATATATCATTGGGACATTCCCACCTTGACTTGTTTTAAGTCAGCTTCTTGTGTTAAAGCACTTAGGACTGCTATGACTGATGACCTATAAATAATTTTTTTTTTCCCCCCAGAATAATGCCCAGGTGGTGCGGGAAGTGGACGTAGAGAAGGTTTCATCATTTGAGCAGCCGTACATCAGTGCGATAAAGTTGCTGTGGGCCGACCCTGGAATCCAGGAGGCATATGATCGCAGGAGAGAGTACCAGCTGTCCGACTCAACCAAATAGTACGTCTGTGAACTGTTTATCTCTTGTAATGGCTTGTATATTTAAGCAGACCATATATATATATATATATTTTGGTAAATATTTAAATGCATTTGTCCAGAGAAAATGGCTAAAAGGAAACAACACTTGAAAGTATCAAGACGATTACCATTGTACCTTTATCCATTTCAAGTTAAAGTGGTCTAAAAGTTTAGGCTTAGAAATAAACCTAAACTTTTATTGATGCATGATTATTTAAGTCTTAATTTGTAGCTACTAAGTTTATCAGTTTTAATGTGTAATCAGAAATTACTCATCTGTTCTTGGTACTTTCATGTGCATGTGCTCTTGTAATGCTGAGATGGTTGGTTTGCCTACATGTGCGTGTTTGTCATGTTTCCTACCCTCCTCGCAGTTACCTTAGCAGTTTAGAACGAATAGCATCACCAGGCTACGTGCCCACTCAGCAGGACGTGCTGCGGGTTCGAGTGCCCACTACCGGCATCATTGAATACCCATTTGACTTGGAGAATATTATCTTCAGGTACTGGTGCCATGTGCTGCTGCTGATGCCACTGGTTGGCTTGCTGTAAAACGGTTGGTCAGCCAGTTGGAAGCCGTCGATGCCGCTACTTTCACCTCCCACTGCTGCACAGCAGGCTCGGCACGAAAACAGGTCTCTGATGGTATGCTCTCCAAGACGGGCCTCAGGACAAGAACAGACCCTAAACTTTCTGTCAGGAACATTAGTTACGTCTTTGTTTTCATTCTTGCAAATGCTAAATCATCTTGAATCCTTTACTTAAACTTGCAAACATTTGCAACCCTAAAATAAGCTGGGATGGTATTGGAGGTGCTTTTCTTTCTAGATGTTGTGACAGCAATATATTTCATGTTTTTTCCTCCTTGTCAACTTTTTTTTATTTGTTAAATTCAGAATATGTTAGGAGTATATTAAGGCCTGCAAGATATTCTAATCTAATCTTGCGTAGGATGGGGATAATTTAGAGAGAGTAATAAGTTGAAAACAATTATAATTCAAACCATCCATTTTAACATTTTAATAATATCTCTATTTGCTGTTAAAAACCTTAAAAACTTTGTTCCTCACCGATTGGAAGCTATTTGCATTTGCCTCCTAATGTGAATAGTCAATAAAAAATTGAACATATTTGTTGTAATTTCAGTACATAAATGGCAAGGGCGCAGCCTTCATCTTGACGTGATGTTCGATTGTTTAGAGCATTCAATAGCTGATACATTTACATACAAAAGATGATTATGAGGAGCTTTTGTCAGCCTCTTCAAAACTCTCTCACATCTACCAGCATCATCTAAAAGTTTACTCTCTCTAGAGGAAATATCAACTCAGCTGGGCATGGAGGTGTCTGTGATTGACCATCACTCAAAGGAAATGTGTACTGTGGCCAGATGAATCATTATTCCAGATCGATTTTTGGGAAAAATGGGCTCTGTATGAGAGTTTAGACCAATATATGATGCATTCAGTATCACTTCTTTCTGAAAATCTTTATTCCTTTTTCAACAAGATAATAAAAACCCAGATTTTGCACTAATTAATCCTGCATGGCTGAGGAGGAGCAGTCTTGACCCCTCCCTGATCAGGGATACATGTAGACGTTTGAATGCAGCGACTTTAACAGAGGGTCTCTTAATCCTGGTCCTAGGGATGTTTTTGGAGTTTTTCTGCATCAGTACACCAGATTTAGATGATTGGATCAATTTAAAACATGCAGAGAGGGGTTCTCAGTGTTTAAAAACTGGGACTGCTTTAAGATGATAAAGGGTGCTAGTTGAAACAAAATTAAGAAAACAAAGCAAAATTATAAAAACTCTACCATCTTTTTCTATTTTATTCACTGAAGGCCTGAAAAGCCAAATGCATGGATGACTATACTG
>JAOWBL010000019.1:15456960-15495042 GCA_028564865.1 Zenarchopterus dispar | reverse complement strand
TGCGCCCCCCCCCCCCCCCCCCCCCCCTGAAATGAATCCTTCCACAAATCAGAGCACAGGAGCTCTAAAGAATGTAAATAAAATCTTCATGCTCCCCCTACAGTGAGAGGGTTCACAAAGATAACTAAATGTTGTGTTTTCTCTTTGAATATTTTCAGCAATGTTAACTTCTCGGTTACATTATTGATTCTATTTTTGATCTGTTAAACCAGAATTAAAGATGATTATTCAAAGGCGTGTAAAGACAAATTCACATGGTGTTTCCTACGCTGGCCCTCAGTTAAATACGTTAATATGCATTGTGAAGCAAATTTAAGCGATAACACTACCAGTATTCATACTGTACAATGTATAACATTGCCAAATTAAATCAGCTTGTGTATCTTCTGTAAATACAGTTCTGTTGCCAGTATCACATTCATCCTTGAAGTGGTTCAGATATGAATAATCAAAATTAAGTGAAATGTTTTTTCTCATGTTGAATCATTCAGATGTTGATGGCATAATTACTCACTTTATGTGGCATTTCTATATGTCAACAGTTGTCTGAATCACGCGTGTAATAGTACTGTGATTTTTTTTTAAAATTTTTTTTTTCTTTTCTCCCCTCCCCTTTGGTGGTGACAATTTTCCTGTGCACAAGGTGTGATTGATTCCAGATTAGTACCGTGCAGTAGCCCGCTGTAGATGAAATAATGCTTTTGCGCTGCCACTTTCAGCTTCAGTCAAAAGTTGGTTGTGATCATCCATACGGCTTCTCTCTGCGGTCGTCTTTATTTCACTGTATTATCAGCCAACGTTTGATAAATGGTCAGATAGCAGGCAAATAGGTCTTTTTTTTAATATATATATATATATATATATATATATATATATAAATATAAATGTTGAATTTATCAGTCAGATCTATGTGTTGTTCCAATAAATGAGACCTTCGCCCTCATTTCAGCTCAATTTTTCCAACTTCTGAGATGGGAGATTTTATACTGCTGTAAAATATCAGAACTATTTTATTGACAAGTGTTCTATCTTTATAATGATACTTCATATATTTAGTTGTTACAGCTCTGTTTTGATGTACTTGACAAAGGAAATTTGTTTCCGTGTCAGATTTGTGCTTTATGCAAATAGGAAAATGAAAACAGACAAAAAATACTTGGTGGTTTAATATTACCTGTTTAAGAATGCTTGCATTTGTTTTTAAGGATATGCATTACCAATCCCATATCGTGCTTCTTGCCTGACAGCTGTTTAGATATTTCATTAACCTGAGAGTTGATTGAATGATATTTTTGTCTTCACAGTGTAATTCAGGTAAGTTTTCATAACTCTTTCATCACAAGGGCTACTTCTAGCAGCTTCGGTAGAAATGAAAAGACTGGTTGGCATAGAGCAAAAGGTGCAATTACCTGGGGGTGGGGTGTGCGTCCACATTCTGTTCAGGGTAATGGCTGCGGGGTCCAGTGAGGGGAGTCGGGGGATGCATCAGTCCACATTGGCCAACATGACATTCCTTTGGGAGGTCTTTTGTTTTTGCCTTTAGATGAGGAGAAAGGCCGATGTTCAAAGAGAAAAGGGTCTTCCCAAGATGCAGTTGCACATTTAGTGACAGTAGCTGTTGCACCCTACCACGCTCTTGGTCTTCTGATGAACTTCTTGGCTTGGTTATATTTTCTAATTTGTGCACATTTGCCTCGTCATTTGTAGTGTTTGACTTTGGTACTGGCTGTGGTTTAAGAAAAGGGAGTGCTGGCATGGTCGGATTAAACATCTAAAAGGAGATCTGTAGACATCATGTGGCACTTTTCTCTTTTGTATTTTTATTTTACATTTCAAATGCACTGCAGGGGATCTGCATGGTGTGCTGAGTTTTGGGGGGTCCATCAGCCTCAAGTTCGGTTGTATGTGGCCAGGGGAAGTAAGTGCAACCTCCACCCTTATATTGCGTCTTTGCGATGTGCATATTGTTGACAAAGCCATGACGTTTGCGCTCTCTGCATACTGAAACGTTTAATGAAGGAGAGACATATTTCTGCAAAGTGCCACATTTTTTGAGTGACTTGACACTGAAGATGTTGCAGTTTTGTTTTGACTTAAACAAGTAGTTGTTTTTGGCTTTGATCATGTCTCCAGCTTATGTCAAGGGGGTTTATCTTTGGTGTTTCAGCTTACATTTAAATGCCTTCTTTGTTTAATTTGTCCCTTTATGATGCTTTTCACACTCGCTAACAAGTAGATTTTGTGGAAGCTACAGTTGTGAATTTTCATGTGTACGTTAATAAACTGACAGACTTGAGCTTTGTTTGGAAAAGAAAGTTATGTTGCGCTGCACTGCAGGAATGACACAGTAATGTCCGTGCTTGTAAATTCTCCGCTAGGCTTTCAGGAAGCACATCATGTTCTGCCAAATTATGGCTTACCACCTTATTGGCACTTGCGTGGCCTCTGAATTTTCCTAAAGATGAAGTGATGGTCCTGTCATCTGACTTGAGTGGGCCTCTGTGAGTATGCCAAGTTAAAAGGTGACTGGTGTCCAGATGAGGATGTTTCTTTCTTTTTTTTTTTCTTTTTTTTTTTTTTAAAAGGAGGATCAGTTTTCACTTTCTGACATTGTCAATAGGTTTACACCTCGTCTTAACACAGAGCTGCCAACATAAGTCACATGGCTACACTACCAGTAATTAGAGCTATCAGAGGAGCTGGGTCAGTGGTTTTTAAATCCTTTCCATTGATTTCTGCTGTGTTTGCTTTATACTACATATATAATGCATTTTAAAGGTTTGTACAACTTTCCAGTACAAAACACTGTGCAGAGCAAAAAAAAAAAAAATTGGCCAACGACAGTGAAGATTCAGATGTTTCCCAGCTTGACCCAGCACTCATTTTATTGCAGGAGAAGCCTCATTTTCAGCGTATTTACTAAATCACTTTGATGGCAAGAACAGCAAGTTAAGAGGTGAATGGATATGCCCACATTTACATCCACCACCCCCCCCCCCACCCCACCCCAAACATGTATAATTGGACTGTGGATGGAGTTGGTGTATTGGTGGCACTGAAACTGCACCACTGCAATGGGCTTGCGTTCTTGCAATGTAGCTATCCATTCAAGTGTTGTTGGTACTCTGAGGTGTGTATACACTACTGCTTAAGCTTGAGATCCACTCTGGTGAGAGGGATGGACATGCAGTGGTTATTAAAAGCTATCTCTGGTTCTTGTTTTGGTCTGATTTGTAAAGCTGACACACCTTTACACATGTATTTAGGAACACTTAAGATGACAGACTTTTTTTTTTTTTAAGAAGAAAAGAGTTGAGCTTTGTGTAGTGGTGTACAAATTGAAAGTAATGTTTTTTTTTTCTGTTTGATTTCTCTCTCTTTTTTTTAAGTATACCAAATGTAAATTCTGTACAATGAGTGTGCCAATCCCCTTTCTTTCTTTGTAAAGCCAGACTCTTGATAAGTGCCAATGTTGTGAAAAATCAGAGGACCACAGAGTTGCATGGTCTTGTTTTTAAAAGAAACACTAACTATGGGATTAATTAACAAAAAAAAGGACGATTTTATTCTGTATTTAAGATTAATGATGAACTGCTGTTTTAAAGTGTCATTTGATTGCATGTTTGCCAGGAGAGGGAGGGAATGGGTGGGTGAGATACCTATCCATGCCACGCCCTCCAGAGAGGGGGTCCTAATGGTTATAATTTACAGTATTTTAGCCATACTTCTTTTTGTATGTTTCATTTCAACCACTGTTGCCTGAACCTCATTCAAACATAAAATGATTTTTACATAGCCTTCTCCTTTAAATGTTTTAAATTGGAATAAAATGTTCCTATACTCTTCTTCTGCATCCTTGTCATTTCCTCTGGAGTGTAAAAGTATTTTCTATCATAATGTTAGGACTTATGTGATTTTTGGACTCGTGCACATTCCTCATGCTGCCAGAGATTGAAGAGCATTCCTTTTTATAGTTTGGATTTTGAAATGCAGCATCGAAGCTACACGCTCGACAGATGTGCAATGTGTAGTAAAGAGACAAAACCTGTAAAAACAACTTTTAAAGATGGATTCATGTGCGTGGAAAGTGAAAGAGTATGGCTTGCCAGGCTTTTACATGTTGAGCGAGCTAGTGATTGTTTACAGGTGAATACAGGCACAGATTTAGCCATCACTTGTCGCAATGCTTACGATGCAGGGTGACATTTGACAAGAAAGAAGGTACTTTGGTTGTAAAGCCACATCAGTGACAAATTACCAGTGTGCAGCAACAAACCTGTCATATAAAGTACTAAATGATGGTCTGTGGACATACCAGAAGTGGTTATGCATTACGGTTCTACACATTTTTGGTAAACGTTTTTTCATATGCTTTACTCTGAAACATCTGTATACTCTGAAAATAAATAAAAACCAAAGGAATTTAGCGTCCTTTCATGTTTTTTATATTAAGTCCATATGGGTAATAAAATTTCAGTAACTTGCAGCAAATTTAAAATTTGATTATCAAAAAAAAAATGTTCTGTAAAATTTATTATAATTCCCGTCTTTTTAAGATGTTTTAAATCCCAGATTATTAAAAGTAGTACAAAGATAGCAAGTTAGTGATATTTTTTTTCTCTTTTTAAATAAATACTCATCTTGAATTCTGATGCCAGCAAAATGCATTGGGATAGGACCATGTTTACCTCTGGATCACCTTTTCTTTTACCGCCTTTCTTGGAAAGGCCATACTTGTGAAAGTGACAGTTTATCCCTTTATAACTCATGCAGCCTCTGAGTCTCATTTTCTTGTATATTTGGTTCATAGTACACAGGTGTTAAGTCTGTACTGGAGGCAGACCAGTTTGGCATCCAAAATCTTTCATTTTGGATCTATGTTATAATACTTGCAGAATATATTGTAGTTTGGCATTGTCTTGCTGAAATTATGAAGGCTTCTCTAATAAAATACATTGTTTAGATGGGAAAATACAGGCTTTTGAGCTACGTGCTTTAAATTAATCTTCAGTAATGGTGCCATCACATGTGTGACACGTACACTGAAGCACCCTAACAACTCTGTCTTTCGAGCTGAATTGATAACTAGCCCAGCTGCCTCTATTTTTCAGCCATACAGATGCAGCATCTCTGATATGCAAATATAATCTCAGGGTCTCATTTATCAAACACCAGGTTTCAGCGCATTTTAAAGGCATTAGATTAGGTTTGATTCAGTTTCATTAGTTATTTATCTAAATTGAATATGTGGAAGCAGTAAAAAGCTGTGTTCACTGATAATTATTTTTCAAAAGAGATCTTAAATTAATTGAGTAATTTCCAACAGCACTTTTAGTTTAGTTTTTTTTTTAAATTTTTAATATATACATTTTTAAATAATGTTTATACATCTTTTGTGGGATTTTATGACATCTAAGATTTGTTGATGGTACTAAAAGAATGGGCACAGATTTTTTTAAATTCAATTTCAAGAAGCAAAAAATTTTCCAATTTCATTTGTCGTCTTGGTACCATAAAGAACAAGGTTTAAATGATTTACAATCTACATTATTTTTTAATGTATATTTTACACTGGGTTCCATGAATAGATTTAGAAAATATTTTGGGCAAAGAAATAAATGAAATTAAAAATGGTCTAAGCATTTTGTTGTTCTCAGTCTTTCCTTTTGAAGACTGTGAAACTCTTGATATCTAGATAAACATAACTATTACTTCACAAATAAATGTGATGAAACAAAAAGTATAGCTTCTTTTTCCCCCACCCCACAGAAGCCACCAACAATTTAAGCCAACATGGCAAAGAGAACAGTTGCAGTTGATCAAATGACCACTAGGGACTGTATCCAAAAGTGAGTCAATCTTCATTGACGTCTACTGTTAAAATGTAGAAGATACAAACATATACAGCCTGGCTAAAAACAACAACGATGACAACAAAACCTCTTGGTCTTCATAACAAGCTGTCACATCCATGACAAGTACAGATGGGGTCTTTTTTTTTCTTTTTTTTTTGTGCTACATCAGGTAAAATTATAGCAATAAATGTGTGCATAACCAGATACATGGATGTTTGATTGTGGGCTGTCCAATGACTGGATGTTAGCACTTCCTGATCAATCATCTCTTCAGGCTGTAAAAATGTTTATTTCTGCTGCAATTGGACATTTAAACATGACTGTTAATGGATAATGACATTCTTTGGGATCCACCCTCTAGTGGTCAGTCGATGAACTGTAATTTGTGTTACTTCCAAGTTGGCTTCAACCCAGAAGTTAGATGGTTTGCGCTTGGCGTGGATTGGCTGAAGGAGATGGAAACCATGGCTTACTTTGATTGACATACCGGTGAAGCGTCCTCTAGGCTCATTTGCAACATGGTGCTGCACCTTACAGGGACAAAGGAGGTTTTAAAGCTACTCTTCAGAAAAGCTATGGGTGACATTACAGAAGGTTTGTTCAGTCATCATACAACCTATAGATGCATCTCATTTAAAATCCTACATGAAAAAAGCTTTAAACATGAATGAAACATGAAATCTACTGGTCACATATTCTGAAAGGACACACTATGTGTGTACTCCTGCTTAAATGTGTAACCCAGGTAAGACAGTTTACCTGGGTTACACCCTCCTATAGACACAAACCCGGTATTATTAGTCACTTGCATTGATTTCATCACCACCATGTACTGGCTGATGGCCTGTGTGCAGACCTGTCCTCTGGAGGCGCTGCCTGCTCAGACATCAGCCTGCTGGGACAGATCCTCAGCGTGTAGATCTGTTCACGGGCCCCTCTAGTCTCTAGTGTTTCTACGTGGGGGCGTTCAGCTCACGGGGATGGACTGACTGACTGACTGACTGACTTTCCGGCTTCACTACCCGCTGCCTAAAATCCACTGGCTACCGAGAGCAGCACGGTTCAAGGGATAAACGTTAAGAGTTTTACTGAAGCCGGCGAACATTTCACTTTTAAGTCGATTTGACGTCTAAACGTATTTTCCGCGGATAAGTTGCTGCCGTTGGCCGAAACGCGGATTACGTTTAAAGAACCCGCATATATATATATATTTTTTATCTCTCACAATTACATTTTTATTTTCATTTTATTTTATTTTTTAAAATCAGTGGTTTCATATGATCTAAAACGTCGAAGTGAAATATCTGAACGATAAACACACAGGCGGAAAAGAAGGAAACACTAGCTACCCTCCAGTCGCGCGCTCCATCCAGACGCCTCCGCGTGTACAGAACGTTATTAATTTACGTACGGTGAGCTCGAGCCGCCGCCACCGCTGCTTTTGCGCGTGAAGGCGGAAAGCTCGCAGCGACAGCGATGATTCATTTTGACTGACCGGTTTTTGAAGAATTAACGCCTTGCCTTAGCCACGGAGAAAACCGACACCGATGGTGGTTTCCTGCTTGCAGAGACGGGACAGGTGAAGCTGAATGTTCCCGCATCATCCTGACAACACACGGACTCGTTCGTCTTGGTAACGGCTGCAAAGTGTGTTACTTATATTCGACCTACTTATTCATCCAGTCATTCGTTTTATTTTTGTTTTTGGCGGGGGTCCACCAGCTGCCTCTATAGCCAGTGGTCCGGCTCAGCCTGGACAGCTCCCGTGTGTGTAAAAAAAAAAAAGGTCGGTCTCGGACAAAAGGACCCACGCAGGAGGAAAAATATAAACACCGGCCCCACACCGTAAGTCGTGTTTGGAAAGGACGCCAACAACCAAGGGACTGACATGATGTTTCCACAATCAAGACACTCAGTGAGTACTTCTGGATTTGATATTTTTTTGTTTCCGAGCAGAGCTCAGGTTCGTCAGTACGATAGGAAATCACGCATGTAACTTCTTGTGATTGGACTTTTTTGTATGAGATGGTTCTGGTTTATGTCCTCATCGCTGAGTTCTGGTAAGTTCTGCAGATGGTGTGTGACATTGGGACTAAATCATTTTCTGTTTTGTTTTTCAAAACTGTTTTTCAAAACATTCAGTATGATGTAAGCAAGTCCACATCTGAGTCAACCAACTAATGGATGCTGTCACCTTTCAGTAACAAACGCCTGCACGCCTTTTTTTCCTGCCTTTTCTTTTTAGTTTTTATTTATTTATTTTTCTGTCACTTGGTTTTACACCAGAAGCAGATATTAACCTGCTGTTGTAACATTTCACCGTGGAAGAAATGACTAAAAACAGTGGTGTTCATAGAGGGTTACATGCAGGTGGGTGTATTTTATGACTGGAAAAATGCGCATATTTCTGTTCCCCTAAATCTCAAGTTTCCATGGTAACAGAAACTCAGTCCAGGCCATGCATTCATCAGTGGTGTGGGCGCTCAGCCCATTGGTCAAACATTCATGTTTAGAGACTGGCAGAACCTTGCCACTTGTCACAGAAGAACTATTCAGCCCACATCTTACATTTCCTAGCCTCCTTCTTCTTCTTCTTTTTTTTTTTTAGGTTTGCATAATGTTTCACCTGACTTCTAGAAAGGAAAAACGGGTTTAAAAATAGTAAGGATACTATTGAATTTTTAAGTTATTGTTCTCTTTCTTTCTCTCTTTCACCATTTCAGTCTTATTTGTTCTTTTATTGGAAGGAGTTGAGGGTTGTTTGCTGAGGCTAAGGCCTAAATGTCTTGTGACATGAATGCTTTGCCCTTTAGCAGTCGGTATATGTGACAGGCTGTTTGTGCTGTGTTGTGGTGCTTTCCCATGAGGAAATAGGATGCGAAAATTTGGGAACCTTTGGTTGCAGCTTGGTTTATCAGATCAGGGAAGAATGTCCAATGTGTACAGTATATCCTTTTATATAATGCTCACGTTGGGTTATTTAATATAGATGCATATCAAATTGGTTTTGTTCCAGTGGTTCATTTAAGTGAGTTTAACAAACATAATTGATAGGAATCATAAATAATGACTCACTTCCCAGTATGAAGTTGGAGTTACCATTCCTGAAATTGAAGCCCCATAAAGTGGAGGTTTTGTTACATATAAATGTCCTCCTAAAACGAGAGATCATCAAAGTGTAACATTAAAATGGGACAAAATTTCCACCAACCGCTTTTCCTTTGGTTGAAATGGTGGAGAATTCACCTCCTGATGGGTTGCAGCTTCATTTATCTTTTTCTAGGTGAGAGCAGCTGGACCACTGCACTCCTGTCTAAATTTTATTTTTCTAATCCAATTGAGTGCCGTTGTGCTGCTTGATTTGAGTAGTAAGACCCCCAGGCCACAGGATTAAAAATGGGGTTTGGGGAATTTAGCATGCTTCCCCCCCAGAGTTTCAGCTGGTTCAGTCTTCTCAACTGACGACATCCAGTCTCTCCCCAAACCTCTGACAAATACACCTGTGCTCGATGTCCCAGAATTCACCATGGCTTTACATTTAAATGTACTGTACATGCCATACGTGTCTTCCATCTTTAAATACTGCTTGTCTTCAGCTGTCGCAGCGGTCCAAGGACAGGGAGAAAGTGTGACAGCTATATAGATATGAGTGTCAAAGATAAGGAGCTGGAGGATGAGAGAGTAAAAGCACTGCCTCATAATGACAGATGATAGATCTCTCAAGCTTGCTCAGTGCCCACAGAATCTGCTCTCCTATTTACTTTCCTTTTCCTCAGATTTCAGGGAACTCGTGGGCATTAACGTTCCAATCCACATTACATTTACACAATGGATATATTCACTCAAGAATCCTCTCATGCCAGATATGTGTAATTTACAGCAGCAGAGGACTCGGATGAAGTTGAATGTGTGGTGGTGATATGTGTTCAAGTTTTATTTAAATGATATTAAGGCATTTCCTGTTTGAATCATAATGTTGTTGCTTTTTACTGAGACACTTTCCAAAATGTCTGTGAAAAGCATAATGGCAAAGGATAATCTGCTTTTAGCTGTTCTGTGTGTATACACAGGAGACACTCTCACTTCTCTGATAATGGGCTTTTCTCTGTTTGAATAGCAGCTACTTGATATGGGTTTATCACTTTTAGGGATTTTTATTTTTTTATTTATTTATTTTCTTGGGTGTGACATTCTCATTTTGGTTAGATGGGTGCATATTAGGGCTTTTTCAAACAGGGGTGCACAAAAATAACTGCCCTACTCTGCTGCAAAACCATTTTTTTATGCGTTCTTGTGTTTATTTTCTGTTCAGATGCACTTCACTTCAAGATCACCCAAGTAATTTTAAAAGGATTAGTCGTTCATTAATTCATGAACTTTTCATACCTGTTTCAGTCCTATTCAGGTTCATGTTAGTCTTCTGGGATCTATCCCAGCTGCCATCAGGTGAGAGGCATCATACTTGCCCGTCCAACGCTGGACACTAGGGTGATGACTTTCCATAATGAGATTTCATAGCTAGTGCAGCTGTATCAGGGATAAAATGTTACATAGCACAGTGGTAAGATATAATTGTATAAAGCCAAAAATGTATTTATAGGAATTAGGAGTGGGGTTTTTTTTTTCTATTTTTAAATTTTCAGTAAAAGATGTATTTCAGTTTACAGTCTTAATAATTCGCTGTCACCACTTTAGTTACTAGCACTTTCAGTGAACTTGATTTCTGAGCTTTAAATAAAGACCAATCAAAACATAATCACTTTAATTTTAAATAAAATATGACTTGTTGTCCTGTTAATTATACAGACTGCCATCACCAGGTATAGGTTGGCCTGAAAAGTTGACTCCAGTGGAGTATCAGGGACCTCCCTGCCCCATGCTCAGTTAACCGAGCGTCAGCTAGTCAAGGTTCCTGGTGTAGCTCAGTTGGAGCTCCTGCTGGCCTCGCTTTAAATCTGGCTGTACTTGTTTCAAATGTTGTTTCAGCTTGTTCATTTTACCCGTTTTCACATTCATGTCGGCATGGTGACTAATATGGTAATAGGGGCGCAAAACATTCCTGTAGTAGGAGAGGTACTCATGTTGGCCAACAGGAACCTCCTGGGGAGGGTCTCTGCTAATCGAGATTTTGAAATAACCTTCAGCACTCGCATGTGAACATAAATCATGTGGACACAACTCATTTGATCCTTCTGGACCAGAAACATTTTGCTGCGGGTACTATTGATGAAGTTGGAGATTATAAGAAAAAAACAATAGATGGAGCCATGAGTTGGTTCAGGTCTTGTTAGCGTATTATGCCAATGTAGAAGTCTGGCAAAGGATTTTCTTTTATTCGCAATCGCTACGACCGTGGTGTATGATTTCAAAAAGCAAATATAAAAGCAAGTAGCATCTCTTGTTTACTTGTTTCAACTTCGCTTTCTTCTTTTGTTGCATTCTTCTTTTTCGCTATATTTTATTTGCAAACAGCAAAAAATGTGCATTACCGCCACCACATGGTAAGCTGTATTGTTCGCTCGGTCAGTGCTTCCTATGTGGCACTACAGTGTAATGGAGACACGCCTGAGCAGGGGGGTCAGCCCTGTAACAAGTTCCTGTCCGGCAGGTTTACCCTGAACCCCCACTAATGGAAACACACCTGTAGTGTTTTTACAGATGAGCTGGAGAATTGGGTATGTTTTTTTTTTAGCTGTCTGTTCTTGCATGCACTTCACAGTTGCACATTGTCAGCAGCAGATGGGTCACATGACTATGAAAAGATGTATTCAGACCAAAGAGTTTTAAGTTTGGTCACTGGAATTAAAATCCCCCCACAGATGGTTCCTGTCACTTAGCAGTAGGAGCCAAAAGAAAAACAAAGTGCAGACAGATGGTTTTAAAAACTATGAATCGGTTCCTTGAGTCCAAAAGCACCTAAAGATTCTGGAGATATAGCAGGGTGTAGCTCACATGAACCATGACAGTAGTAGGACGTTGTTCCAGCACTTTAGTGAATGAGACTCCCTACCTATTCATTATGTTGACAGATTTTGTGTTGATAGCAACATTACATGTATTTGGACGTACTCGGTATATCAGCAAGTGAACGGAAAGGAACATACAGCCAAGCTGAAAAGAGTATAAAGCAGAAACCGTTATCGGCACACTCATTCACCATGAATTCTGCAGAGGATTACATGCTGTATTCACACATGGTCTCACTCTGTCATTTTCCGCACTGGGGAGCTGGCTGGGTAAACTCCACAATAAGTCTGGACTGAATGTTTCTGACATTTGCTTTCTCACATCCAAGCCCTCTGGAAAATGTATAGTAAATGTAGCTGGATTTATTTTCTTACAGACCAAATCCTTATTTCTGAGAAAAGGGGGAGCAGTGATTTGTTGTATTTCAGACAGCAAAGAATACCTAGCTTTGCACGATTTAGAAGGGGATTCAAGCGTCTTTTTTTTTTTTTCTTAATACAATGAGCACATTTTAATCCCCCCTCTGCATGTTATGGGTACAGTTCAAAGCCTCATTTGATCGTGGCACAGTGCCTGACCCAGTTGACAGCATTTGCCATATTGTTTGGGCGTTGATTAATCCTAATGTAGCTTCAACAAAGCTGGCTGTGGCGTGAAAGTGGAACAACAGAAAGTCTTGGTGCCAGAGCCGGAGAGTACTGTGAGTAATATGGAGGGGAAATCTCTCAAGTCCCTCGAGCTCATGCTCGACTGCAGTGATGTCCACAGGTTGTACGCGCACACACACACAACCCCCACCCCTTCCTTGTCTCTCTTTATCATGTGCTTCCTCCCAGATCTTATGTAGTGGTGGGAGGGTCAGGGGCAGAGGGTGCACAGGCATTATTAAGCCCACTTGAATTAACAGAACAGCCCCCAGCCTTTCCTCTAAAGCCTCCAGTTGGGGGGAGTTTAATCCCCATGGTCCCCTGTCTCGCCCATTAAACAAACTCCCCCCGCCCCTCTTCTATTGCTCTGCTGCACATACACACAAACACACACTTCCTTTTGTGTGTGAGTATCAAACCTGGGAGTGTGTCTGTTGATTGGGGGTACAAGACACCGGTGTGTGTGTGTGTGTGTGCACATATACAGGAGAAAGCAGAAGAAAACATACACAAAATTCAACTGTGGCTGTCCTCTCTGCAGGTAATTATTGTTCTAGTGCATGCATAGGAATAAGAGGATCCCCCCCCCCCCCCCCCCCCCCCCCCCCCCACCCCCCCCCCCCCCCCCCCCCCCTCCCTTTTACATCAACAACAAGAGGAGGTGGACACACACACACAGATATTCTTACCAGCCTCAAGGGTCTTATCTGCTTTTTGTATCTCTGGAACAAATTGAATGTGGGGCTTGACACACGCGGGCCTGCAGATGTCTGGGTTCTTGAGGTTAGGCCAGCTGATTAGCATGACAAACGTGGTCCTGCAGCACTCCTCTCGCACACACGCACACAGACACACACCCAAAACAACACAAACCTGCAGGAGACCATACTTTTAAGTGCTTGAGTTGAGGCCCTGGGTCACAGGTGATGTGGGTTTTGGTGAAAGGCAATAGCGCACGATTGTCAAAATGCTTTGGGTTTGGTTGAAAGGGAGGGGGATGGACTTGTAAAACCCTTGTCTTATTGAACGCACACACAACTTGGACTTTAGTTGCCAGAGAAGTCATATAAGACGCTTTTAAATGAGGGGTTGGTGATCTGATTAAGATCATCCACAACAGAAGTTAATGTGACACATAAGGAATTGTAAAGATCATCTCTCTTTCAGTAATAAAAAACACCACTGTCAAAATTTAGACATTATACGCAGGTCATGTTTGCCAATTATCCATACTAATATTTCATCTACTGGAACATTTCCTCCCCTTATTTGAGAAGAGGAATTTTAATGCACATAAGTGCCAGACGCTGAGGATCAACTTGCCAAGGCCAGTGCCTTTGGCTGCTGCCCATACCACATGGCATGCAACCCACTTGGCCTCTCCTGTGAGTGGTCGGCTTACAGGAGGGCAAACCCATGTTGCTCATTTGGCCTGAGCCCCGCCGGGCCCCATGGGTGAAGGCCCGGCCAACAAGCCCCTCCCCCAGGGCTGGCTCCAGGGTGGGGCCCCGATAACCCTTGTCTGGGTGCTCCTTGTTCTGCATAATGGGTCAAGAATCGCTCTTAGTAAGGCCCATCCCCCAGGACCATTTTGCCTTGGGAGATCCTACCAGGAGACAGTTGCCCCTGACAACATAGGTTCTGGGATCATATGGGCACACAAACCCCTCTACCACAATAAGGTGGTAATTCACGTAGGTTTCAGGGGGGCCCCTTGATCTGGTAGACACCTCCCTCGGGAGGTGTTTCAGGCATGTCCAACTGGAAGGAGGCCCCTTGGAAGACCCAGGACACGCTGGAGAGATTATATCTCTCAGCTGGCCGGGGAACGTCTCAGCGTCCCCCCAAAAAAGCTGGAGGATGTGGCTGGGAAAAGGGAAGCCTGGGCCTCTTTGCTTAGGCTTCTGCCCCTGCGACCCTACCTTGGATAAGTGAAAGTTAATAGATGGAAAAGTGATTTTCATTTTAAGTACAATGAGCCCCTGATAAAGCTGTTTTAAAAATAAATGGATGAAAAGAAAAGGTTAAAATTGAGTTTAGACTGCATTGACTGGAAATATGTGAGGAGAAAACAGATGGAAGGAATCCCTGTCCTACATCTTTGAATCGCTGAGAAAACAGTTTACAAGAATTAGTTGAGAATTTGTCACACAGACTTTTTGATGTGAGCTAACGTCACGGAAATCTTGAAATATTTTAATTTAAATTATTCCTTTTAGTCAGCAACAGCTTGAGACAAAGCCTTGATATTTTGTTTTGTTTTGTTTTTTGTTTTTTAGTTTGTTTCCACTACAGAAACTTTGTGAACAAATGTACTGAATACTGATTATATTTTTTGTATTGTCTTTCTCTGATGTCTGTTTTTCCTGCTATTAACATCTGTCCTGAGTGATCAGATCTTAAACAGACAGCTCTAAAGTGTGATTTCTGGTTTTACTTGGCAAGTACTCACCTATCCAACGAACAAGACCTATGTCATTGTTGATACTTATAGTTGCCCTTGTTTTTGTCACTCTGTAATTACACAAACAAATGCTAAATGGTAGTGTGGGTTCTCGCCTGCAGCGCTGTAGCTTGCAGTGCTGTTGTTTACTTCCTTATACAGCCCACTCATAGCAACGGAGCAAATACGTCATATGTAGACTGGACCTGTTAAACATCAAACAAAAGTAATTTTTGTTAGAATTGTAAGAAACCGTCTTTGTAACTCTCTTGAAAATGATAAAGAAGTAGTATTGGTAGTATTAGAAGTAGTAGTAGTAACTGGAAATATGTTGAAGGGAAAGCGACACTGCAAAACAGACCAAGTCACATTTATTACGGACTGCGTCTTCCCGACGTGCTGTTACATTTGTGGGGAGGTGCCAGTCACGCTGCGCTAGAGATTATGTCGTAGGGTTCTCAGCAATGGCAGACATATGTGGTCGTTTCTATGAAAAAGCATAAACCCCACACGTCTGTTCACACTTGGCAATAATGTGTTTTCACATGCGTCTCGAATGACAACTATGACAGCTTTCAGATCTCACTCTCCCACCCTACATGCAAGTACATCCACCTGCAAAGACTAGTTGTGTTTTGTTGCTTTTTAGGCAGCAATCCACCAAACTGCCTAGCCCCCTAAAAAAAAAAAGATCAAGAGCACCTTTCCTGTCTGCCTGAAATTTAAATAAGGACTTGGAGAACTTAAGAATTTCCACGGTGAGCGACGATAACACACAGTGGTGTGCTGTTTTTAGTCGCTGTGGGTCCCACTTGTTGTTTTGTACTTGACGCCAAATCAAAACAACACAGACAGTATTGGGTTGGTACCGGTTATAATGGCTCCCACTTGTTTTTTTGTATTCATTTTATTTATTTATTTTTTTCATTTTAATATGATGCCGTTGTCCCTCAAAAATGTCCTCCTTCCTACAGAGAAGACAACAGTTATGTAGGTGGTCCTTCATTATGAACCAGCACTTATTTTTACGATGCCAAAGGAATGAGGCCACATGTGGCTCAGACCACATCATATCTGGTTTAAGTGATATAATCTTAATGCATCATGTTTGCATTTCAAGATATATGTTAATACCATGTCTAAAGATTACCTTTGTGTCTGATTGACTTTTGTTAAGTCATTCCTGTGGTCTTAATATCAGTAGTTATCAACCATGGTGATGAGATATGCATTCAATTGTTAAAGCATGGTAAAATAATAGCAATTTGTCATACTTTTTCAATAAGATGCAGAGAGATTAAACACACTGGAACAACCTCTAAGTTAGAAAAAAATTTTGGTGCTAAAAAATAAGGCACTGATCCGTGAATTATGCAGACTTGAATTGGACCAATCCCTTATAGGTCTTTCACCTTGTGGTTTTAAAAGAACAAAATAAATAAAGAAAAATTTACATGAGCTCCCTGGAAATTTTATTAAAAAAAGAACATAAACAAAGGCATACTCTCGTATACAGTATATACAAGGCTGAGAATATACAAGACAGCCTGTTATCCATGTTGTTTATTGCTGTCGTACTTTGAAAATGTGGCTATTTTTTTACAATAATAATCAAATATAAATTTTACATTGTAAGTCGAAGTCAAAGACAAGACATTCACACAAAATGGCTAACATTTGGTCTTGCAATCAAGTGTCACAGTTAGGTAGGATTATTTTTATTTGATCAAAGTTGGCTTATATCTGCACCTTCTTGATGACTTGGGTCACTTTGCCTTACATTAAGTGCTGAAGCAAATTTACCAGAAAGCACATGAATATAAATGATAACAGAAGCCAGTTGACTTGTTTTTATCTTTCTCATGTCTGCTGAGCATACTAATGTGAATCTGTGTATTTGTGTTTTTGCTGCATTTATGGACACTGCCTGCATGTCAATTTGGAGGTGGAATTCAGTATAGGCTGTCATTTCACAAATTCATAAGAACTGACAGCTTTATTTGTGTGGGAAAATCTTTTGTTGTCTGTTTACATTATGCCTCTTTTGCATTAGTGCATGTGTTAGCCTCTGTCTGTGTGTGGCTTAAAGATGTTGCTTGTGAAAAGAGGAAAAAAAAATAAAATGGTAATGAGTTGTGCTTATGGGTGTTTGCATGCATGCTTATATGCAATCAAGAGTGCACAGATTGTGTGTTTTGTGTGTGGGAGGGGAGTGGTGTGGGGAACTGCATCAGTTCAGCAATGGATTTCTTGAAGAGGAATGTGGGAGAAGGAAAGAAAGTAGGGTGGTGCTGGATTGGGTTACCCCTCCTTTTAGTAAAACGGTGCAATGTGCTGGAACAAAGCTGCTCAGCAGTAGGTGGCTTGATTGGACCAGCCTGGCCACAGATGACAGACCTGCTAGAATGCAAGACTTGAACGTGGTTCTGTAACCATGTAGCTATGCTTCACCAACGCACATCTACAGGCTTTGTCACCTGGAGGAAACCTTAGAAACAATATGAAGTGTGGACTACTCTTGGTTGCGTTCGGTTTCTGGTCCTTTATTGTTGTTCTGGTGTAAAAAAGGGAGAAGTCAGTGTCGAAAAATAAGCAGTTTATGATGTATTGAAACTAAGGATTAATACAGTCAGTCCCCATCTTATGAACACAGTAGGTTCCTGTAGGCTGTTCGTAAGTCGTTATATATTAAATTTCAATCTATAATTCCCATTTGAGGTCATTTAAATGCCATTACTACCGTAAATAATTCTGTACACTTGAGTGGAGACTCGCTGCTCTTAAAGTGTGAGAGTCGATGATGCTGCTTTAGACCTACGGCATGTGATTGGTGAGTGTCTCCTCGTGGAGCTCAGCGCCGCCTCCAGCAGCGAGCTCGCACCTTAATGTGCGCTGTTTAATGGAGGAAAATGTGCCAAGCAGCAGTGCTGATTAGCGTTGTTTGTGGCAGAACGGGGACACTAGTCGGATGCGGGGTGCGGTTCAACATATGAACTTACGAACGCAATACGGCATTTTATGAACATTATGAATATCAGTCAGCGGTTGTTCGAATCGACGAATGTTCGTAAGTTGGATGTTCGTATCTTGGAGAACTGCTGTATAATATATATTGTCAGGTGCAACTATTACGTACTTTTTACCCTAGTTTCTTTTTCTCAAATTTTTTTTCCTTTCTGAAATGAAATTGTTTTCTTAGCCCGTTCCTGACTTGACTAGTTATTAACCTGACTGGTTGATAACTTTCAAACAGACAGCTTTCAGTCTATGTATTGCATAATCTCCAACGGCTGATGCACCAAAGAAGAATAACACCTCAGTCACTCAGCAACTTTGGAGCAACATTAGATAGTGGGTATTTGTGCCTTCATCGTACCAATAACCAGCTCATCAAATTTCTTCCCACTCTGTGGACTAGCTGTGTAACCAATTTGATTGGCTGAAGTTTGCATCAAAACATGAGAACTTGAACTTTCCACAACTTTTGATGGAAGGGATTGGGACTTTATTGATGCTCAAATGCACAATGCCGACCTTCCAGTTAGAGCACAATCTGCTCCACTTGTTAATCCATGGCCATCCGTAACAAGACGGCAACAAAAGTGACAGCCGTGAGCATAAACTCTGCTTAACGCAGTGCTTTGCTGAATGACATGGCATTTAATTTTCATAACAGTGGATTTAACTCATTGTCAGATGGCTGTGTGTCTTTTATTCATGAATGCTTCAGCATTTGTATGGGCACAGACTGATGAAGCAGATGCTGGAGGTATGAGTATTCATGAAACAGATTAGCCTGGTGGCAAAGGTCGTAAATAGTCTTTTCCAAAGGCTGGCATTTGAAGGCAGCGTAAAGAATATATAAAAGCAGTTTTCAGACAGGGGATATGTAACATTAATGGCTTTGTCAGTCTGTTAAAGTGGCAGCGATATTTCATCCAGACGTTTACACAAATGTTCTTCCCAGCGTCATTCAAATGTACCCCTGATAGTAACAGAGAGAACCATTCCACTGAGATTTGGTAGTATACTTAAATAAGGTGTAATCCCAAAATACTTATAGGATTAGAGTGTGTATGGATGCCTCTGAAAAACAGATCCAACGTGAACGTCCCATTTTTACAAACACAAAGAACAGAAAATTCTTTCTCCAAGTGATTTCACTTTATTAATCACTTGTGATTTGCTTCTGCAGATGCCTCCATGGGACGTTTTTAATTTAGTAGGTGACTGCATCAGTGTCACTGATCTGCGAAAAATTTTCTTTCTCAGCATTAGCGGGGAACGTTACCATGATTTCGTTGTCACTCCAATTTCCGTTCATCTCTTTTTCCAAATCGGTACATTTCCTGATATGCGCTCATCATTTTTGCGTGATATGTCGCGCAGTGACTCTTATTTAAGTTGCCGCACCATGCGGTCGCGACACGCTAAACTCTCTGCTGTGATTCAAACTCAGCACGTTTAATAGGATTACTGCAAATCATAGTAGGTGGAATACAGGGTAGTAAGCCGTGCTCATTTTAGCGTGTTGGACACATTCAGACAGACCCCCTTGATGGATAATTACCACCACAACTACTTGTCAACAGAACATTTGATAGTTTAAGATAAAACAGTTCAATCTTTTTTTATCTCCCTGAATCCTGGATTAACAGCAACTAGGCCTGTGACTCAATGCTGCACACATGGATACTACAGGTATATAATCTTTAGGATATCAAGAGCCTTTATTGAGAACTTCTTGGAGTTGTGGAACAACTGTAGATGTCAATTCAAAGCCAGTTGGACAAGTTACCATCAAATGCATTATAAACCAAGATATTCTGTCCCCATAGCTGTTATATAAAACCTGAATCCCTTCAGCCAAAACATCACAAAGATTACTCATTCTGGTCCTTCACATGGATGGCACATATAGCTTTATCCCAAGAATGAATGAGGCATATACTCACCAATTCACCTGACCAGGATATACAGTAACAATATTAAAAATATTATTTGAACTAGATAATAGTTATTGAGAACATTATATTTATCTATTACTGTGATTTAGATTAACTGGCTTTTACATTAAATACCCATTGTGATGAGATTCTCATCCAAGGGGTTCACATACTTGTCACTGTATTTCTAATAGTAAACTATACGTTCAGTGTGTGTGCTCCAAATTATTTGTAATAAAATCTTCGGAAAGGGTTGCTTTAAAAACTTTACATACATGACGAACGTGAGCAAAGATTCCCTGTTATCAACTAAATGCCAGCTCTCCTTTTGTTGCAAACATGGGGACTAATCTTTTCTGTCCCGAATTACCTTTTTTTTTTTTTTTGCCAGCTGTTTTAAGTAATATCCTTGGTTTTTACAACCAGCAATCAATCATCTGTACAACCACTCTGGGTGTAATCTTAAAGCCACCCCTTCTGCAAGACAGGCTTTAATCTCAGCCATGGTCTCCAAACCCACAGTACTGCCGGCCTCACCACTTTCCCCACTCTTGACAAATTGCCCATTTCCCTTGGCTATGCCATCTCTGCACTCTCTCTCTCACCCTCACTCTGTTTGTGTGTGTGTGTGTGTGTGTGCCTCCCAAACTTATGTTTGTGCACTTGTGTGTTTTTCTGTAATTTAGTGCACTTTTGTGCACAAGTGCATGTGTTTGCAGGGTAGTGTATTTTAAGTACTGTGTTTGTGTGTGTTTGTACTGAGCGCTTGGCTGGCCTTCCGCAGGAGGTCAAGATAGTTCTGCAGAGTGGGGAGGGGAGGCAAGCCATGCCAATCCTGTGTTTGCAAGGGCACTTCACTCGAAGTGATAAAAGTAGAATAATCCCCTTTAAAGCGTCTTAACAAGGTCAAATCTGTTGAGCTGCAAGAGAGAGGTGTGTGTGTGTGTGTTTGTGTTTGTGTTGTGGGGATAACGCTGCAGAAATGGGGTAAGCCTCTGCTTGGTTTTTGAGAGATAATAATCAAAATCAAATTCCTGGCCGAAACAGGATTAGGCTCTCTCCACGCGCTAAAGCTCCTGTCCAGAGCGGCTGAAGACACAATCCTATTCCTCAATCTCTGTTCTCGCACACACACAAACACTGAGCAGCTAGCATGGGCATGGCTTCCTTTTGGCCCAGACAGCATTGGCTGGGCTGAGCTTGGGTGTGGGCCAGTTAGCCCTCTCTCTCAGATCACTGGGCTCATATGCTTTAGTCCAAACACTAATCCAGGATATTTAGATGGAATTGTTTGGTTGAAGCTATTCTTAGATGGAGGATGCAATCTTGTTTGGCACTGGTGTATTAGCAAAAGGCTTAAACCCTCAACGTCTGGTTCGGTGAGTCATGCCATGACGGATGTTTTTTTTTTTTTTTTCCTTGCTAAAAGGTTTGTCCAAATGTTAAATGCACACACCATGTGTTGTGTTCGCCAGTACACAGACCAGATGTGGTTCATGATGTTTACAGACATGTTGCAGACTTCGCCCAAATATCTAACGCGTTAGATATTTCAGAGGAGTCAATGGTAGAGGAATTTTTCAGTGAGAGGTTTCAAGGAGGAAGAACCAATCAAAAGCCACATTTCCATTACATTTATTTGCAAAAGAAAATTGAAACTCTGAATTTGCGATAAAGGTAGCGCTGCGGGGGTCCGTGTCATCTTTGAATAGTCCTTTTTTTTAAATTTTTTTTTTTTAATAGCGTAGGCTGTTTCTCGTAAATCTTGTCATGGGAGACTTCTCTTCAAAACAGCAAAAAAGAAAACCTCAACATTAAAGAACAATAAAAAATCTATAGTCTTTGATAAATTATTGCTATTGCTGCTGCCGCTGTAGAAAAAGTAAATTAAGGCAGCAGATGGTCATTCAAATGATTATTTAAAGACAAAGACCTTATGTAATGCATAATGATTAAGTAGTCTTATAACACAACCACATTGTACTCATGAGGCCAAAAACAGCTAGAACCTAGATCTTGATGACTTTAGATTGAACAGCCATGCCGCATCCACCATTGCCAGAGATGTGGAAATTTGCAAAAAGCATTTCTGTGACACTTTTTCCATAAAGTGGGATATCGAATCACCTTAAAAACCACCTCCTGGAAGCATCAAAAAAGTTTATTCGATATTTGGGAGTTTTTTTGTATTAGTGCCGTTTCCATTGCAGAATTTCTTTTTCGGTATTTGATTTTGTGCAGATCTAGATGTAATGGAAAAACGCCTAGAATGCAAGAGGAAGGGTGAGCAGAGATGACATGGAAAATCCTGGAAGAGGAAAACGGCAAGCAAATATCAAATACCTACATGTCACACCTCTAGGTATGGTCTCTTGGATCCAGTGATCAGAATTTAGTTGAACTTTGCCAAAAGCAGGCCTATACTTTAAAATTTTCTATTGTAAAATTTCTTATCAGACTTGAGGCAAGAGCGAAGGCATGGCGATTAACTCCAGTTCTCTTCAACAACCAGGTGGGAAAAAAAACCCCAAAACTAGCTTACTCAGCTGCTTATATTAAAATTTAACATTTACTATGAGAAAATCGTGTCTAGATAATGCTTACATGGTGAAGAAAATCCTCCACCTTCAGTTATGTTGCGTGAACCCAGTACAGCAACAGAACCCTCAATCACAAGACAAGCACGTTGTGGCGTGTCCACAATACAAGAGTTCAGTGTTAGTGAAAATCATGAAGTCTGATCTTGGCTAGACTTTCCATCACAGATATCTGATATTTTTATGATAATTGTAACTTTCTCCTAATAATGCCTTCTGCATCTTGTGCTCATATCTATAGTCTATAGCACCCATTTGCACAAATATAGATATTTGTGTCTGATCTGCTAGTAAATGGTATTAGTGCATTTTGATGGTTTTCATCTTTTTATGAAAGTCAAGTTCTTTCAGTGATGATTTGTAAGCATTTATCTTTTACAAGTAAGCTATCAGTGGTTGTCTTTGATGGACAGAAGAGGAGGATGGCATCCTTGAGACTGTTGCTATGGAACAAACAGACAACCTGGCAATGAGTAATAGGCCAACTGTTCGTCATTGTGGGTCTTCTGCATTCATTTAAAAGTGGGAGTGAGATAACATCCAGTCATTAGTGAGTGATTACAATGCCAGACTCCATCCCTCCCCCTCAAACACACAAAACACTCACACGTATACCACACAAACACACTCCGACTGAGATGTAAACAGTCAGGCAGTGCTCCAGGAAATACAATCCCAGCACTGCTGCTACCCTCAGGCAGGATTTATACTGAGGAGGATGTTTTCCAATGCATCCTGCTGCTGTTGTGTGTATCTGTCTGTGTGTGTGCGCGTGTGCCTGCCTCTCTCTGTGATTGTGTATGTGTTCAGCTTGTGTCTAAATGCTTTACTGTATTCATTTATTGTTCATGTGTCTAATCACTGTAGTGTGATCTGTGTGTGTGTGTATAAAGCTAAGCCCATCCCCTGTAATCTCCACCCTTTCCTGTTGCTTTTGTCGACTGATCTATGGAGCAAAAACAGTCTTAGTCTGATTCTTATTTAAAATAGACATAATGGTTCACAGAAGATTTCACATGGATTGGACCAGATGATGAGGCCAGGGAGAGTGTACGTGTGTGTGGAGGGGGTGACGATGAGTGGGCTTAGGGTGGTTGGGCGGGGGATGGGGGTGGGACAGCAATTTCCTGAAACGATGAATCCCATTTATTCGCTGAAGACTGTCTCAATTGCCTCAGCAGCCCACAAAGCTTTTTAATGCTTTAATTACGTCTCAAAGGAGCAGGGCAGAATCAAATTAGAGATTGTCCTACATTTGGGTGCTGCACACATGTCTTTGTGTGTGTGTCTGTGTGTGCGTTTTATGCTAATTTTACATGTGAAGACGAGTGTGTGTGGGCTGTCATATCCTTGTGTATGATTCATGGCATTGAATATTTGTTCCTTTTGCAGGCAGAAGTCATGCACAGCACATCCACACAAAAACATCACTCCCTCTCAAACACACACACCTATTCATTGGTAAGGTTCTCTCATCACTCACACACACACACACACACATGCATTTTTACTGGCCCATTCACCCTGGCTTTTTATCAGCAACATTGAAAAACGCATTTGCACTCAAAAAATATTAGCCTCACTACTCTTTTGCACAAACACATGTTCATTCACACAACTTGCAGCCACCTTCTTTTTTTTTTTGTCACAGCAGATGGCATGCGTCACAATATTACAACAGTATTTCATTAACATTATGGGCATCCATCTGTTGTGCACTCTCAGAGCACCTTGTTTTGGTCAGTGATAGAGATTGAGATAATAAACTTTTAGTACCGTTTATTGGAAGGGGCTTGGTTCAGGTCCAGATTCTCTGGTTGCATGGTGGTGAAAGTATGTGACTTTGTGTCCTTCTAGCCTGAGTGGAAATTACTAGTAGAATATACAAAACAGTTTCACATGACAATCCTCGTGAATATGTCAGGAGATGCATTTTAAACTGAATTACATTTGATAATATTCTATTAATACAGAAAAGGAAATTACTGGGGTGCCAGATAGCACCCTTGGTTGAGCAGGTGCCCTGTATGCAGAGGTTATAGTCCTTGTGGAGAAAACTGAAAACAGCATAATCATATGGCATACATTTGAAAAGAAAAAGTGACTGCTGTGAAATGACAGTTCACACATTGTTTATAACAGGTCACACAGACAAGTCACGCCCTCTCTCTCACCCGTTTCCCTTGTCACCATTGTATGTGTTCTCCTATTTTTACATATGACATGCGAATTCTAACAATCGCAGTTAGTGGTCATGATTTTTCATACATAGTGTCAAGTGTTAACATTAGTCAAAATCAATGTTTCAATAATTAAAAAAAGTGACTAAAGCTACTGTAACGGGCTGATGCTAGAGGTCACATGTTACACATTAAAAAAGATTGTCAATAAATCTTTGATAATATAATAATAAAAACCTGTTCTCGTCCCATTTCTGCTGGATGACTGCAGGCTGAAATGTATTTTATTTTAACACCATCACTCAGGTAGAGTCTTTAGTTGAACTTTTATCTTATTTCTGGATGCAGCCAGATGTTGATCTCTGCTCACCAGCTTCTTTGATCTGATTGCTCTAACTAGCAACCACTATCCCCTTGTGAAAACATCCCTTGCATCTTTTTCCCAGAAGGGGAAAGGGACTTACCAAACCAGAAGTACCAAACTAAAAGTGCAAACTTAAAAAAAACAAAAATACAGTAAAGAAAGGCTTGATGATAAAAGATAAGTATCATTAATCATTGTGAAACTGCAATTTGTTAGTCAGCTGAACATTTAGGTTTGTCATCAAAAGCTTGAGGTAAAAGTAATGGTGATGATTAGTGGACACATTTTAGACAACACATAAGGTACTTGAAGGCTGAATAACTTGAGTATTTCAACAAACATGAATGGGTGGCAACAAAAATATTTCTACATATAACATTTTTTCATGTTCGATCATATTTACAGCACTATCATTCCTGAATTTATCATTAATATTTTGCTGCTGGTAAACAACAGCTTGTGATGTTTTCAACCTTGCAACTAGTAATAGAAATGCATATTTTAGCTTTTCAATTTACCGTGCCTTATCAAAATTAATTTTTTAATCTAAAAATGTTGTTCTTGTTCATCTATCTATTTTTCTCTTGTTCTTATTTACTTCTGCACGTTTCAGTTTCTTTTATTTTCAGTCTTCATTGTTTTGTCAGCTTCCACTTACATAACTACCTTTTATATAGTTGACTCAAACATTTGTATTTAGACATTTGTGTAGTGCAGTTCACGGGGAAGAAATCAGATCTCGATCAACAACAATGCCCTCTGGTAAAAGTGCAACCTGGACACACACTTACAAAGCATGTGCACACAGTGGGATTCCAGTTGCCAAGCACCTTGTGTTGACTCAGACTGCGTGTGGCATAGAGTGATATAGCTGTTGTTTGCTGAATTTAGTCCATGCCTTATTGGTTGGAGAGATAATGGAAAAGGTTATTCTGCTTTACAGGAGGAGCCTCCGTCTCCAAGCAACGGCCTGGTTTATGTGGACATGTGTTGCGGCAGCATGATAATGTCAACACTTCTCACGACATTTGAAGTGTAATGGCCAAAGTCACTGCCTGTCAGTCGTGATGAAGTTTTTGTTTTTTTTTAATTACCCTCTAACTGCATTAGCATCTTTGAATCCTGATGCTTTTGAATTTGCCAGATGGTTATATTATTGTTTTATGTCCACAATAAAAATACTTCCTACATGTGCAAACATACAACTGATGTGAGTGTATGTTTTTACTCTGTAACCCATCCCTTAACCATCCATGACTGCCCAAAACCACAAATTTTACTAAAAAAAAAAACCTGGTCTATAGCTGCATCCAGAAGTGATCATTGTTGCCTATCCTAGTCTCAAGGTATGGCTCTATGGATTCAGAGCAGGTTGTTTGTGGTTAAAAATGAGGTTGATCAACATGTCACAGGAAGCAGGATACAAGTCGACAGGTCAGTTCTAACAGCAGTAAGTACTGCAAGCAGAATTCTGATGTTTGTTTTGGGTTTGTTTTTTTTTTTTTTAATGCGTGCTCAGTCATAGTAGAAAAATGATGATTGTTTTTTTTTTTTTTCTTTTTACTACCATCTGACCCATAAAACAGCCCGCTGAGAAATAATGACATTTCCTCCTTATTTGTATTTGCGCTCTACAGTCAACCAGCACATCCACTGCTGCCTGAGGAATTAAGTGTGAACAGAATAACAATAAGGACTAATGGTACCGTCCAGGCGAGGCGAAAGACCCATGATGTGGCTCATTGTGTGAAGACTTTTTGACTTCTCAGTTCATGCAAAAAAAAAAAAAAAAATTAACAGTGTTTTTCATTTTCAAGTACAACCAAGGCAAGCGCTAAGATAAAAATGAAAGTATTACTACTTAGATTTCCTAGACTGGTGTTTGTACATAGTGCATTAAAACCCTGATGTTTAGGATATGTCCAATTAAAAGAAACAGAAGAATATAGAATAGTTTGTAGAAAATAATGAAGACAGCTTTATAACAAAATCTTTGAAATAAGGAGATTAGTTAAATCGAAATAGACATTCTGATATTGGATTATATACAAGTTTGAGGATAATTGGAGGGTGGGAGGGCAATCACTATATTATTATACACACAACTGCAGTGATGGATTGTGGGATTGTGCTACTACACTCACTGAATTCATGTGGTCCCTCCCAAAAAAAAAAACAAAACACCTTTTTATAAGATATTTTAGGATAGTAAAGAGAAAGATGGTGTCATAGATGTTTTATAAATGACAGTTCAAAAGACTGTACAGCCTCATACAAATTCCACACAATGGTGTTTATATAAATGTGCTAAAGCCATTGTTAATAGAAAAGAGATTTATTCCAGGAGGCCAGCAGGTTTATGTTTGTCATCTGAACCGAATGTTAAGATGAACACTTACTGGATAATTGGTTTGACTCACATATGTGTCATCAGTCAATATGCTGTTATTGCACATAGCTAGTGCTAATGTTTGTAATGGCCCTGGCTAATACGTCTTTCGCCTGCTTCAGCACTGTAAAGATGCTGCCAGTGCCAGAGCTTTGACAGATTATGCCTGGGTTATGTCTATAGAGGTTAACAAGGCATGTGTTGAAATCTATTTGTGGCTAATTATGGCTCCATGTCACTTTGGCTCACATAGAGGTGTATGATTTCACAGTGATTGAGATGTATAACATAACGTTGCATAGAGGGATATGAATCTGGCAGGAGAAGTGCATGTTTTTGCTTTTGTGCATGCCATTTGTATCTTGAATCTACTCGGGGTCTTATGCATTTGGCCTGTTGTATGTGGAAACATTCTTGATGAGCAATTTCTTAGTAATTCTGTCCTCCACGAGTGTTGGAAAACTGACAAGCCCTTGATTTCATGTTGCTGTTTTTAATTATTTTCCCCCACCCAGCTGGCGCTCTCTGTTTTTCACCCCACGTCATCTTTTTCTTTTCTATTTGCTGTCTCCATGTGGTTCTCACTGTTTTTCTCTTGTGTTTTCTTTTTGGCAGGCCTCATCACAGCAGCTGAAATTCACAACCTCTGACTCCTGTGACAGGATCAAGGATGAGTTCCAGTTTCTTCAAGCACAATACCACAGGTGCAGACAAAAACCCAGATGCAAATACGCACAACAGCCTGACAAGTGCATCTCTGTTTTAATAAGAATTTATATGCTGTGCACACAAAAAGCTGTATCTTTTTTTCTATAAACCGCAGCTCTTGTGAAAACTGGTAAAGATGTAGGATGACTGCAGTCACCTACTATGTCTTTGTCATAATTAAGTTTTAGTGTCGATATATAGTTTTTCTCCTTAATTTGTTTTATATTATGTGGTTGCATATGGACCATGTTAGCTAAAGACTATAATCACTCCTTTTGTTATGTACATGTTAACTTATAAAGATTACATGGTATGTTTCATCAAATAAATTTGGAGCTATGTAATATTGTAATCCACTGGGGTTGATTGAGTGTAGTTTCCCAGCATGCTCTTGATATTTTAAGATAATTGTGCATGGATAGTCCGTTATCTGATGTTATGACAGATGTTGACTCACACAAGTTGTACTGTTTTTCTGTTGATAACGGTTTCTGTGTAGGTGATCTTGATGTTGCACTGTGAGCCAGAGTGCACGTATAGTTAGTTAAAATCCCTTAGAAGCTTGTTCTTCTGTTCTTCAAATGTAAATTTAGCGTTTGGTTACCTGATATGTCCGTTGGGGTACAGGATTTTAAATGCATCATTGGTTGTTATGGGTATAACTCTGGGAATACTGTTATAACCGTCTACACGCTAAAGCTCCACAGAACTAGAAAATTGATGGATCAGCAGCTAGTGTTTACTTGAGGCAGCTGCAGTAGAAGATCATGACATGGATTTGGACTTTGCAGAGATAATTTAGAAGAGTTTAGAAACTGTTTATGAAGAGAATGTGCCCTTTAAGATGGTGTAATGTAAGTGTTACTGTGACTGTTTTTGAATGTGGGCTTCGGAGAGGCAACTGCTCTTTTTTTATTTCTGCAGCTTGTTTCATCTAAGAATATTTTATCAGAACGTAGTTGCATTCTGGCTTACTTTCACCCTGGTTCTCCTCTTGATACGTCTTTGACTAGCTTGACTAAGCCATTTAATTAGACTCCATTCTTTTGCCCAGTATATGTCTATGTTCAGAGAATCGGTTGACTGACCATATTATAGCACACTAATATCATGGTAGGTGGCAGTAGTGCCTACTTGCATTGACCGTTTCCAGCTAACCCAGTACACAACACACAAAAACGACCAATAAATCTTTGATAAAGCTGAATGGACAACTGTACAGACTTGCATCTTGTACTACCTGTCTACATTGTTATTATCATTTTTGAAGTCTCTCCGTGTTAGCTCTTTCTAGTACTTTCGGGACAAAGCCTGGGACCGGGATCTGTAGACCAGCTTTAATGAACTTGAATGTTTAAAGCCAGGGATTAGCTCAACTCCAACTGCGTTAACAAGTAGCATTATTTAAATTATGGAAAATGTTGTTTAATTTGATTTCAGTCAGACTGAAATGGTTATATGTATTTTAAAATGGCAATATCAGCTGAACTAATGCAATAATTTGCTTTTATCTAACACCATGTAAACTTACTAAATGTGAATGAAATCCTGAGTTCTTTTGTAATGACAGAAGAAGCTTATAGCAGTTGTTATAGCACTCACACAAGCCTTTACACAAAAAGGTGAAATGAGTCATTCCTACTTTAAAAAAAAAAAAAAAAAAAAAGCACATGACACCCTTTTGGGAATTTTAATAAAAATGGGTTAAGAGAAATGTTTGACTAGAAGAAAGATGACTGTACAACAAAAAGAGCAGTCCTTGGAGCTAAAAATAATGATTCTCTAGATTGCTTAGAATCCTAATTTATGGCAAAGCAACAACCCAAAGAATACATTAAAGAAAATATGCAAGTGACTTAGCCCACTCAGGGTTAACCCACTCTGTAATGTGTAATTTACCAGACAGATTTTAGCTGGCACACATCCACTCAGTTAATTTCAGTTAAATACTAAAAATAAAAAAAAATATTAAAAACTGGAGCTAGAGCTCAGGCTCTACTCTAACTACAATTAGTACAAAATTAAATAATTCTTTGAAGGAAATTGTTGGTTTGTTTGCAGTGAAACATCCTCTGAACTGGACAAGATTTCTTAGTGGCGTTATAAAATTGAGATACATCTGCTTTTGTTCTGTTTGTACCCCAACTCACAAGTAGATTGTTCATTGACTCATACCTAAATCAATGTCGTTTTCCTTTGGCTATTGATCTTTCTGTGCTGCTTAAATACCACTGTAGTTCCAGGGGTTTGAGGTACTTCCAAATTCTGACCTTCACGGTGCTGTTTGATTCTGTTGTAAAGAAAGGGGGTGCCATAGGGTCTGGATCTCAGTGAGAAATCCTCTCGTTGTGAGAGTGGAGTCTTTGAAGCCGTACTTCCTTCCGGAGGTTTGTTCCTCTGTACCTGTACTCCCTGAACCTTCCAGAGGCTTACCTCTGCCAGTTACAAAGATAGTCAAAGGAACATGAAAGCCAAACATAGTGTGTGCAAAATCCCTGCTCTGGTCTAATCGTTCACATTTTTTGGAGGATTCTGAAGGTGCAGTAATGCCCTTTGAGTCTTCTTCCTTGCATTTGGTTTTGTTATTCCCATAACAGAGAGCAGCACCATTTAACCCTCTTCAGAGAGTCAGGGCACAGTTGAAAGAATACCTCTTTTGTCTGAGCATACAGAACATGCATACAGTGCTTATTGACTCAGGAGGAGGGCTGGGATGGGATGGGGGGCTTGGGAGCCACAAACAAGGCTTTGTAGCGCTCTGCTGCTGAGCTTTGCTTGTCTGTTGCTGAACGCTTTAAAAGGCAAATGTACCGCAGGCGTTCCCTGGGGTATAGTACCGAGCATTGTAGCTGTCGTTGTCTTCCTCTTTCCACCAGCCACCTCACCCTTTTTTTTCCCCCTACCTTTTCTCCCCTCCCCTGTTTCACGTGCATAAATAGATCAGGGAATACATAAATCAAAATAAAGATGACAGCAGGAGTGATTTAGAGACGGAAGAATTGGCAATAAAACTCCATCAAAGTGTCGTTTGAGAACAGCGGTGCAGACCCTGGGGCTGCTGAGCAGCAATCAGAGGAGGCACTGAGCCAATCCCAGGTAGGCTGGCAGTGAGGATGCTCGTCGCCATGACAACACATCACATAGCCTACCATATACATAAGAATAGCAATAATGTGTGCATCTAGGTGCAAAGAAGAGTGTTTTCAGTATGTAGAGGCTATTCCTTCACATAAAAAAATAGGCAGGAAAAGGGTCACCCCTTAGACTTCTTAAAAAGTGTTTCCCACCCATATGTGAGTGGTATCAGGTTAGACATCTATTCTGTGCTGTTGTATGAAGTCTTAAGTTTTAAGTGGAGCAACATTCTGTCCACAAACACCAGTAAACATCCTCATCTAAAGTACAAGTTCATGATATTTTATCCTAACTGGCAAAGTTTTGCTGGAAAACTTCTCTATTCAATTACCATTGATCAGTGTTGGCTTTTAGATGCTAGCCAAGTTGATGAGTGTTGTTATTTCCCAGTAAAAACCTCTCAGTGGGTCTCAGTTTCTATACGTGCCTTTTGGAAGTAAGCAAACTCTGATAACTTCATTAGTTGTGATAGCATTGCAAATAACAATATGCTAACAGAGCAGTAGTGTTTGTTTTAAACTGCTAATTTGTTTTTTTCCCAACAACTCTCACAACATTCCTTACCATCTTATAATACACGAGCAGGTAGAGCAAGTTAGAAAGGATGTACCTGAAGGATTGGATGAAATAGACAAGTCAGGTCTCATAGGAAAGCTGAAGTTGTAGTATTTGCACTTTGGGTGATTCCCTATGTTGATGTGGCCATTTTCAATGTACCAAATACCAATATCAACCATGGAGAGAATGGAAAGATTAGTTGGCTCCTATATAGAAGGAAGTGGTTAGGTGTTCCTGGGTGTCTAATGACCCCGTTAAAAGGGGCCCATACAAGCAAACCTAACCATACCATTAGTTGGAGAGATCAGTGGAGTATTGAGTAGAGTCGCATTAGATTCCTATTTGGGGCTACATGTGCTATGAACCCCCAGAAACTAAAACTCTGCACAAATGGGGACTCATCATGCTCATTGTGTTCAGGTACTGCAACACAGAAACACAGAGATGACAAGTCAGGTAGATGAGAGTTTGGTTGTTTAGAAGCTACTTGTGATTGGGAAATGCAGGTAGATTTAGGTGGAAGGCTGGTTGGTCCTCAGGAAGTAGTTTGTACTAATTTAAGACGATGGTTTTATGGTCCATTAGTCAATGAATAGTTTACTTTATTGAGTTGGCAATTCCCTGGAAAGACTCATTGGAGGAGGCATGTGAAAGGATAAAGCCTAAATATGGAGAATTAGGGGCAGACGCTGAGCAGTAAAGATAAACAATAATGGTTTGTCCAGTAGAAGCGAGATGTAGGGCTTTCGTAGCTAGATCAGTAGTTTAGCTTTCTGGAGGTGTTGTGAGACTAGCTATAAGAAACACTGGCAAAAGGAGGTTCCCACTTGAAGGCCCCTGAGACATGTCAGTTATTGCTGCTCACAGGTAGTAATCAGGTTGTGACAAGGACTTTACTGAGAGCTAGTCCTTCTTGCAGCAAAGGTTTCTTGTGCTTATTTCAACTTCAGAATATTCCTGTGATCGACTTTAGTTGCTGAAGGAGCGATACAAACCAGTACAAGAGATTGTGTTCATTAATCGTATAGAGCTCACCTGAAGATATATCAAGAAGTCACTTGATTCTGGCTTTTGGTCCTGTTTTTGGCCCCAAACCTGGTTATATTAGTTGCAAACTGTGCATTGTTACTTTATTTACTCAAGATAAAATTAACTGCAGCAATTTGGAAAACAAATATGAGTTATTTTAAACAAATTAAAGGCTGTTGGTGTCTTTGGGATGAAGACTTATTAGAGAGCCGTGCTCTCTAATTTGAGGGTCATCGATACATTAAAGACTTTCTGTGACTGTAAACACAAGTACACCACTCAGAAGTTAATTGGATAGAAACTGTCCTGTTCTTAGTAGGACTTTTTGATGGAAAAGTGCATATAATAGCAGTAGATCACGCATAAAAGAAGTTGTTCAGAATGAATCAATTAAATGGTAGGATTATAAGTAGCTCTGAGAGTTCTTTATGCAGTACAAGAGGTTAAAAACACCATGATTGTTTCATTAAACCAATTGAATAAAAGTGATGATGATTTAAGGTTTCCATGGCATCAGCATTACATGTGTGTCTCTTATGTACCCCAGCCTTTATAAGACATCCAGATTTTGATCATATTCAGGTTTTTATTTGAAGAAAAATGGTAGATGGATTTTTCCTATAAAAAATGGTCTAATTAGCAAGATAAGCACAGGAATAATTTTGAACTATACCTGCCATTGTTATATGAAATAAAATAGTACATTAAATATGTTTCAGTGTTATATCCTGTATCAATACCAAATTTGAAGTCAGAATGAAGATTAGTCAAAAATTCCAGCACACTAGTGTGTGTTTAAGTTCATGTCATTGGTTATGTGTGTAACATTGTGTGCAGTCTGCCAGCTAACAGTAATCATGATAAAGACTCAGCAAGTGCTTGCTATAATCAAGTTGTCATTTCTGCAGACAGTTGAGGAGAGCATCCCAGCATTCAGTATACACACACCATCAAGCAGGCCATAGACATATCCGAAATCTAAACCTTTCTCCATGTCTCTGCATATTTGGATGAGGCCTACCAAGTCCTCAGAATAGATGTTGCCTTCTGGCACAGGCACGTTCTAACTGGCTGCTTCAGTAAGAACCATGCGAGGGGCCACTTTTTGTCATTTTTATTTGACAACTAGGCCGACTTGTTGACGTGTTCTCCTTTGTCCCGTCGCCTCAGATGAAATCAGCATCGACGTGATTACAGCTAATGGCTGTCGCGAGGGCTGGGTCACAGGGAACGCTAAAGCGCTATGTTTAGACTTTGTACTCCACTGCCTCTCTTCCACATTAGAAAGCAGATTTTTTTTTTTTTTTTTTTTTGACCGAGTTCAGAACAAGTTCAATCCTGTCCCATCAATGAATACCTGCCAAAATGGAGTGAAAATCCTGCCGATAACTTATAAAGGTGAGATTGATGATGGAACTGGGAATGACGGTGTTGAGGGTAGCAGTGAAAGAAATGATGAATATTGATGGAGGTGGTGCTGACGAAGATGAAGAAGGGGGTTTTTGTGTTGCTAAAAGTGATGGCAGTTGCTAAAAGTGGTGTCAAAGTGGAGGTAATGATAATGAAGAGGGTGGAAAAGTCACCTGATATCAGAAAGACTGTCAAGCTGAGTAACAAAGTCTGACCCGATTCGTCCTCTCTGTCTCTCCCTCCAGTTTGAAGCTTGAATGTGACAAGTTGGCGAGTGAAAAGTCAGAGATGCAGCGCCATTATATCATGGTGAGTAAAGCTTTGTATGTACGTTATTCAACAGAGGTAATAGTCTGTGTGTTATTAAACATGATTTTGTTACAGTATATTTAAACAGTGGTGTATACATTTCCCATTCAAACACATATTTTCTCACATCTCCTGATGTTCATATTCAAGGAGGTGATATTCTATAGTTATTTATCTGGTTTAAATTTTCACACCTGCTGTTATGTACCCACTCTTTCTTCACATCGTCTCTTTGCACTGCAAATGGTTGCTTATAGCTCTTCCTAAAATTGCTTTCTCCTAGGATAATTCTGGTTTTATTACAGCTTGCCTCTTATTTTCCAAGGCCTAGTAGTGTTTTCTATTCACTTACTAGAATGCACTCCCCAAGATAATTGCCAAGATCTTGCAAGGGTAGCACTGAATGTGGAAGTTGTATGTTGAAAAAAATAAATAACTGTAAAATACAGTCATGGACAAAGGTTGGTATAGCTTCTGTTCTTCATGTTTTATTTGTGGAAAAAATAACAATAAAAATCATTGTGGATCTTAGTATGAGGCAAATGCAACCTCAGATGAACAACAGTATATATATTTTTCACCATGCCATTATTTATTTAACATGTATGAAGCCAAAAAAAGAGAAAATCATCATGTGGGCAATACTAAGTACACCCCATGATTCAATAGCAATAACTAGCAGTAGTCACTACCTCTATAACTTTATCAGTCTCTTATATAAAAGCCGAATAATCTTTCCCTATTACAACAATTACAGTTATTTACAACATTGTTTTATTTCAGGGAATTTGCAAATGAATTACTATCAAGGTGCCACTCAGACATCGTTTAGCTTTAGGTCTGGACATTGACTTGGCATCAGCTTGATCCTTGTATTTTGCTGGTGTGCTACTGATCATTATCCTGTTGCATGACCCCATTTCAACCAAGCTTTAGCTGTCAGATGGGCTTACATTTACTACTCAAAAATTCTGATATACAGTGGATTTCATGGTGCTGTCTCTTCAAAACAACCCACATCAGCAGCCTTCCACCACTATGCTTGACAGCGGGTATGAGGTATTTTTGCTGAAAGGCTGTTAGCTTTTCTTCAAACATGATATTAGACAGTAAGGCCAGACAACTAGACAACTCCACTTTGGTTTCATCTGTTCATATTGTTTCAGAAGTCAAGTGGTTTGTTCAGATTCACTTTTGTGACAGTCATTCTTCCATCTTGTTTATAGATGGAAGAGGCTTTCCCTGGCAACCCTTCCAAACATATCATATTCGTTCAGTCTTCTTCTAATTATGCTGTCACCAACTTAAATATTTAATATACTCTGTGAGGCGTGTAGGGTCTGACATGAAACTCTTGGCTTTCTTGTATTTCTCTGAGTGTTTTGTGCAGTCTGATCATGCGGCATGTTTGCTGGGACGGCCACTCGGGGGAATATTGGCAGCAGCCTTGAATGCTTTCCATTTGTGAATAATTTTTTTTCTGCATTGATACATTGATCTCTAATTTCTTTGAAAATGGTTTTATAGCTCTTTCTAGATTGATGTGCAGCAATAATTGCTTCTATAAGATTGTTGCTGGTTTGTTTCCCTCTTGACATTGTATTAACACAAACCTGAATGCTACACGTCATCAGTCTGCCCAATTCTAAGTTTTCATAGAGGTCTGCACACCTACTGATGATCAGCTCATCAAGGGCTGATGGTTGGTAGCACCCAGCTACAACCTACCGTTTTAAGTCTTATGAAAACTTAAAGAGTGTACTTACTATTGCCCACATCATGGTTATTAAAAAATAATGGCACAGTGAAAACAAAAGTTATGTTGTTTGTCTGAGCTTGTACGTCCGCTGCACTCAGACCCACTGCAATCAGATGATTTCATTATTCTTACCACAAAAATGAAATAATAATTTAAAGGGGAGATATTACATTTTGCACGACTGTACATGTAACTCTTCATTATGTAGTGGCAGTGCAGTTTCATTTCAAACTGATAATTGATTCAAAAATGGAAAAGGTTGTGTACTAATTTTGCATATTTGTTTTTCTGTTTTGGACTCAAACGTTTTTAAATTCCTTTAGCACAAATAATGTCATCCTTATTCTAGGTTTTATTTAAAATGCTTGGATGTGTTCTTCTGAGGGCACTTACAAAAGATGTATTTTGTGGTTCAGTTTGACAGATGTTTGTCATCAATACTGTAAAATCAATATTTCAAATGCTGCCTAATTGTTTAGTGTCTTTGCTCTGCTCGAAGTGCTTAACTGTTTGTCCCAGTGTGAACAATAACACCAAAATGTAGAAACTGTAGTAATATCGTCACTTCTCATTTCCTTTGATTTCAAGAGTTACTCTAAGTATTACCCCTCATTTTCTGACCTCCCTTAATCTTTACTATCTCCACACATAGACGTTCACATACAAACACACACACACACAGATGTGTTCGCTTGCTCTCTGCTCCACCTCAGGGCTAATCTCATTGTTACTGGCCGTAGCTGTGTAGCTGTCTGATGTTTTGCCTCTAATTGATCCTCTGACTGGCTTTAATCTCATCTAATCTCCACTGCCGCGCTGCTCCCTCCACAATCAGCAGGCCAGCAGAGAGAAAGACAAACTGTGCACACACTTCCTGAGTATGCCTTTTTAGCGTTTTAAAAGCCAACCACTTAAACACAATCATACAGACACGCACAATCATTCAAAGCATGTGCCGTATAGATGCAGAATTAAATCTTTCATAGTATGCGGTTGGTGGCGTGAGCTCGGTCTCAAGAAATCCAGCTTGCCCACCTACTCAAGTTTGCATAATAATCTTGCGTAGCAAGAAAAATGGTTGGCAGAATGTTTAATTGCCTTTCTCTTGAGGGAAAGTCCTCTGAATTATGCCATAAAAATCCCTCAATTATTAGAGAAAATACCCCCTCTTGTTTTTCTGTCTGAACTGCAGAAACTGGGATAATTGCTGTTCTTCAAAGTCTGTATTCTTATGTTTCTACTTGACACTAGATTTTCTTCCAGCAAGAGGAAAGCCATCTTTGACATTACTATACAGTGACTGGATCAGACATCACATGCTGCGATTTGCTGAACACGTAAATCCAGAATTGGAGGCGCAATTACATTAAAAATACTGTAATTATTGCTAACGCACATAGTTTTGAAGTTAGCCTTTTAACACTGTTGTCAAATTTTAGAGAAAAGTCCCCAAATTTTAGCTCAGAATTGATCTTGCCTGTCTAAAAAAAAAAAAGGTTTGTAGAAACGCCCTCAGTCTCCATAGCCCTCAGGACGCCCCAAGAACTGCTTTTATTCTAAAAGCATCTTTCGTCACTGTCAACAGATAGTGAAGCAGAAACATGTGTCCATGTCAGGGATTTACAACCTTTGTTTTAAAACTTATTTTGCATGCTATTATCTTAAGACTGTGTAGTTGTTAAACATGGAATATCTAAAGGATAAGGGATAAGGATAATCCACATATTGTCAGTACATATCTTACAAAATGCACTGAAACTTGTCCTCTGCTTTTAACCCATCACTA
>JAOWBL010000019.1:15437907-15456860 GCA_028564865.1 Zenarchopterus dispar | reverse complement strand
GCATTCACACACGAGTCAATACCAGCATGAGACTGATCAAACGACGACAACAAAGGGGTGTGTGTGTGTGTGTGTGTGTGTGTGTGTGTGTGAGCGAGAGTGCACAATGGAGTGACATAAATGCACGTATGTGCGTTTTTGCGTCAGAGAGAGAGAGATTAGTGTGGTGTTTGTTTTCCAGTGACAGAGCCAGACCCCTGCAGACAGAGTGGGTGATTAACAGGGTTGAAGCCTAGAAGGTGGCCCTCTCATTAACAATGAACCCACACTCGTACACACTTATACACAACGTAGACTCTTTTTCTACATTCTTTTTTTTTTTCTCTCTCTACTCACCATTTCTCCCTTTGTGCTTGCACATGTATGTGTGTTTCTGTTGGGAGTACATTTGTTTGTGAATTCAAAATCTGGCATGTTGGGAGTCATTACGATTTCAAATATGTGTCACGTTGAGAGTACTGTTTGTTATCGGAAAGCTTTGTATTCATTTTTTGATTCTTATCATCCAGATTTTACTTTGCTGCTCTTTTCATTGTTTGCAGGTTGTGTTGCTTTTTATTTTCAGAGGCCCTTGGAAATGAGCTTTTTTTTTCTTTTGTTATTGTTTTCATAATGTATTGCTTCATATGCATAAATTTCAGCATTGTAAAGCTCACACAGACACTGAGCAGCTGCTATTCCTGACCTTTGCTCGTATTTGTGAGGAATGTTTTCTTTCAGGATTTCTACAAGTCACATTAAGTTTATCCACTTTTACCAAACAGCACCTAAGAGCATTGTATGCATGCTATTAAGAGCTGTATTTCACTGTGATGGAACTATGTATGTGACAGCTTATAGATAATTGCAGCTTCTCTTACGAACAGCACCTGCTTGTCTGGGCAATAGAATGTTATAAATAATTAATGCCATAATAACAGTTGTACCAATAATAGACGTGTATAGTTGATCTGTCACTTCTCTTGCTGCTGTGTGATGGCTGCTAATTTATAAAACAATGAAACGTGCCCTCCACACAAACAGCTGCAAACAACGAAGAGAACATCTGTTGGCTCTTAGATGACATAAAATACTTGGTGATCTTTGTGAATTTGAAGAATTGTGAATAGGACTCGTGTCTTCTGTATCTGCTCAGTTAATAAATGTAAACGCATGAGGAGATAAAGTGGCACTAGCCATTAAGCCATTTAAAGCCACTCTATGTTGCAATGCCACATCTGACCACATGGGGCAGCATGTGGGAAACAAGGCTTGTTTTGAATCTCTTAATTAATAAGGAAATTGATGGTGTTCTCGAAATGCTTAATTATTTAAAGCATGTTTTTGTCGCACACAGTCAAGAGAATGTACCATTTACCACAAAAAGTTCTCAGAAAACTATTTGTTGCATGTTTCTTTCAAGCATTGCTAATTTTCTTTTTTTTTTTTCTTTATAGTACTACGAGATGTCCTATGGGCTCAACATTGAGATGCACAAACAGGTAAGTTTATACTGAATTTTGCATCATTACACTTCTATTTTGTGTACAATTGTAGAATCTTAAGTTCTGCAAAAGATTCAATGAGCAATATGAATTGAGATGAGATTTCTGTGCTTGAGAAGATATATGCATGTGTTTTAAAAGGGACTTCCAAATCAAAAACTCGAATGTAAGATAATCCTGTGATTTTGTTTAGAGCTCCCCAAGTCGAAAAAGCTTGTATTTCCTCATTTGAAAGCTTTGGCCTTTATTTACTTTGAATTCTTAGGGTACAAACCCCTAATTGTAATAAAGGGCAGGGTTTTAATTCAAATGCTTATTTTTTATTAGTGTGAATATCTGGAAAAGTCGTTTTTTGGTGACTCAAAACTAAATGTGAAGTGGGGGACACAAATATGTCTACCTTCCACATAAGTTTGTCTTTACGTGAGAATCAACCAGGTGTCCATTTATTCCTGTGAGAATCCACTTCATTAGTGATAGGCACGCAAAACCCACCTGCCATTTTCCCTCCTCAAGAATTTGTAATGAAAAATATCAATTGTGGTAAATTTCAGAAAAAAGTGGCAGTGTTTGTAGTTGGATAAATAAAGTAACAAATATTCTCATAAACTACTATCTTTATAGTCAGACATGCTGCAATTTGATCTCTATCAAGTCAAAACTTTATAGACACAATCAAGTGTCAGAATTAAAACAGGTCATGGTGTTTTGTTTAATTATCCCTTTTGTAAGACTGGCTACGCACCTGGAAGAGCAACCTGGTAACTTACCTCTTCAACATGTCATTAGTAGTTATTAGTAATATTGTTGTTTTGCAGTAATTTAATATGAATTGTCTATAAAACACGGTGACAAAATTTGTGAAATTAAATTAGCCCCTTCTATTCACAGCAAAATTATACTGAACACAGATACATGTTTGGGGGAAAAGCCTTTTAATTTCTACAATATGTTTTTGAGTGCACAGACCATTCTGAATGTAGCTGCACAGAAACCCTCCAGATGTTGTCTGAGTTTTTATTGTAAAAGATGTGCATATATATGCAACAGTGGAACAGATTTGTTCGAAGTGGTCCAAAATAAACTATTCAAATGGTACCATTGTAAGATTTTAACACTGGACTGTAAAAAAGGTTTGTTTTATTACAGCAAAATGTTAGAAACAGCAGGATTGTTTGGTAGAAGCAGCACAAAGGAATTTTGCTGAGAAGATCCCCCTGTAGGTGTTGAGGTTAGGTTGGTTTGTCAACACTCCAAGATTTACTCTTTCTCTTGCTCGCCACTCTCTCCTTTCCTCATCCATCATTTATTTTCTGAGCTTCTTATAGTTGCTTCTGCTATGACGTCCAGTGTAGCTCTGTTAGCTAGTTTCATTATTGTTGATGTGTGACATGCTGCTGTAAAGTGATGCGCAAGGGACAGCAAGGATGGGAGTCTAAAGTTACTTTGGCTGGTTTTTGCCAATAATAAACAACAGACTACAAGAGCTAGATGATGCTTCCTAAAAGTAATCAATTTTTCCTTGAAATGAAATTGAAACTAATATTTTAACAAAAAAAAACAAAACATTGTCCTGTTTAAATTGAAGTGATAAAGATGTTAAAACTGTATTTCTGATATCCACATTTCAATGATAAGAAGGCATTTCTTTTTGTGTGTGTGTGTGTATTTTCTACATCAGGAAATTAATTTATCCACAGAAAAGTAAAAAGATCAGTAAGGACTGCTCATTTAGAAGGTGTGAGGTATTTTGCCAGAGAAAAGACAGAGAATCCCTGATTCATGTCGAGGAGAGGGGGAAGCTGGTGTCCATATATCAGTTTGTGCGACTGAAGCTGGGGGAGTAATTTATGCTCAGCCTGTAGGTGGGAGAGAGCGATGGGTCTCCAAAGGGCCAGCCTTTATCAGTGACCTCGTCTAGAGCTGCATGTCCACACACACACATGCACACACAATCCTTATGATTGACGCCGCGCAGTGACAGCCATATTGGAAGAAGCGAGCATGCTTTGAAAAATGGACATACGCACACGGAAGTAGCAGCTTCCATGATTTAAAGACCTTCACATTAATGCACCCACACATACTCTGAAGTTGGAAGCACAAGATGACAACTGTGATGCATGCTGGGCAGAAACACACACACACACACATGCACACACTGGCCTGTGATTGCACTTCATCACACTTTTTTTTTTTTTTTTTTTTTTTTTTTTTTTCTTTTTTTTGCTGAGATGAAATTCACAGGCACAAGTTGGGCTGTGTCTTGGTGTGTTTCATATTTGTTTTTGTCCAGGAGTGTTCATGCCACATTGTACATTTTCTTGTGTATTTTTGTATTGCATGTCTGCAATTTAAAAAAAAAAAAAAGGAAAAAAAACCCTGTGTGGGTTGAGCCTGCCAGCACAAGCTTTTTGTGTGCGTGTGTGCGTTCGTGCCCTTCATCAGGGAATATGCTCGGATTGTGTGTATGTGCGTATCTTACTGGCACATGTTCACAAGCAGCTGTGTGTTGTTGTGCACGTGTGCTTCGTTTTCCAGTGTGTGTGTCCTTTCTTTGTGCACATTGTGAGTGGGTGCGGCGAATGGCTAGTTCCATTAGAGAGTTGAAATTGAAGGGGATGTGTGGAAACGAGTGTCGAGGAGCATTCATGTCTAAGCCTATTGTGTAGAGCCAGTCTCTCCTCTTTCTCCTCTTTCCACCTCTGTCTCTATTTTCCTTTTTTTTCCTCCTCTCACACTCAAATATTCAGTTACTCCCTCTTGATCACTCTATCCCACTCAATTCAAAAAATGTTTCTCCACTCATGTTTTTTTTTCACTTTCACTGCTCTGTCTCTTCTTTCTGTATCTTTTCATTTTGTCTTGAAGAGGAGAAGCAACATTAAGTTACGGATTAAACAAGAAATATGAAGGGATTTTATTTTATTTTATTCTTAAACACCTGGATGTTTTGCCCATACATTCCTGGCATATATGATACATACTGAAGAGTAAAGGCACATCCAAGCAAACTGGTGCTTAGTGAGATGTTAGAGATAGTCGAACATAGCAATATTCTGCCTATTAATAAGTTGATGCGCATGAAATAAAACCTACAGCTTTACTGATAATTAGTTTAATATTTTATAAATAAAAAGTATCAAGCTCAAGAAAGTTAATCTGACCAGCCATACCATCTGACTAGGTGAAAATTCTCTTATGTGAAATGAGTGGGTACCCCTCCAATTTACAGCCAGAAAATGTACTGAACCAATCACAGCAGGGTGGGGGCGGGTTTGCAATTACTCATTCAGGAGCGTCAAAGAGTCACTATTCAAATCAACGGGATGCCCGTAGGATTACTAATAACACCTCGGAGCAGCAGATTTTTTTTTTAATCATAAAACTGAAAACAGTGATTCACCAGCAACTCTGAAGGCCATTTGACTGTTGTTGATTCTAGGTAATAAGAGATTGCTTGTTTTGTTTGGAGTAACTTCGCTCTGCGTACATGACATCTTTTGGTTCTCTAATTGGTTGTGTGCCTCTCCACTGGTGTCCAGCGGTAGTTTCTTCTGTGTCCATGGTACTGGCACCTGGAAAGTCGAATCCAGAGGAGCCAGATTAATTAATTGTATTGAAGAGGAAAAGAAATAAAACAGCTGGGAAAGCAACAAGAAAGTGCTGTTTATAATAAAATGTTGCAAAATGTTATATTTAAAGCAGCTCAAAGATACTTCTGCTATTCGTATCTCCGTCTGTCCCTCTATAGGCATGGAGATAAAGTAACTTTTACAATGCTCTCCAAGGTTTAGTCATGTTTGGTCTTGGCCTCTCTCATTTTCTCTCCCATCATTACTTTCTTGAGTACTTGCCTCTGCCATGCTGTTCTTTGTCATTGTGTGAGCTAGTTTCATCATTGTTGATATTGCAATACGCAGTTGTTGCAAGAGGCGACTAAAACGGGAATCCAAAGTTGTCTTTGCCAAAAGTAGGGACTGGAGACGGGAAGAGCGAGACGCTGCTTCCAAAAAGTAAACAAATAGTTCTTCAAATGAAATTAAAACTGGTATTTTAACAAAGAAAGGCTTGTGCTGCTTTAAAAGTTCCCATGAAGCGGGACTGTCCCTGTGTGATGACATGTACGTTTTAGTTTGATCACGTTGAAGCACCTTGTATGTTTTTTGTGAAAGCTGGAGCAAACATTTCTCAGGAACTAAAGAGAAAAAAGTATGGTATAGGCTTAAAACGTGTGCCAGTTACCAAGGGCTGTATGAATATGTGTTTTAATAGATGAATTTTGTTGTAGCACAAAGCACTTTATAATCAGCGAGACTTGAACAGCACCATAAAAACACATTCCATTTACCATTTAAAAATATATTTCCCACAGGGAAGGATCGCTTCATATTCACGTTCAGTTATTGCAGTAAAAACTACAGTATTGGTTCCTGAAGTACAAGAACGGGTAAAACTTCCAAATTTTACTTGTAAATGTGATAAAAATTCAGTTGTGGTATTCAAAATTGTTGCGAAGGAATAAAAATTTTTGAGATTTAGGGGAGGAAAAGTATGAAAGTATCTAGTGTCTACACCTGGCAGGAAGCAGTTGGACCAGACTGAAACAGTGACGGGCATGCAGAGACAAAACTGGGACACTCTGCGGAAGTCTGTGTTGTTAAATTTGTTCTGTCAGCCTTCCATACTTCCTTTAAACATATTTTGAATCAATTTGAGCACATTTTTGTCTGTGTTTGCTTTCTCCCTTGGCTCTACACTTAAAAATAGAAGAGAAAAAGCTTATTTAAAATGGGGAAAACAAAAACAACACGAACAACAGTGCAGTCACTAAGTCGCCAATCCTTGTTTCATCAATTATTTATTGACCAGTTTTATAATACGGATGTTGTATTTCACGCATGTACAAAACCTGTCAGTGAATAATTCTTCCAATAGATCTTGTGGAAACTTACAAAGAGGTCTTGAAAGAAAGCGCCACCCAGAAAGGAACATCTGGGCAAAAGGCAAAAAAAAGAGTCGAGGGTTGAGATAAAAGAGGAGACAGAAGCTGGGTAGGAAAACAAAGACGAGACGAATGAAATAAAGGGTACTGAAAAAGAGGGAAACCGTAGAGAACATGGAGTGAATCCTGCAGAGATGTTTAAAGAGACATTTTAGAGATGTCGGAGAGAATGTATTTGTAATGATGAGCGGATAGGACTGAAGCGCTTGATGGGAAGCTGCGCTCTGCATGCTTAATGACTGTTAGGAGGGTCCCTCTCTTCTCATTGCCCCATGAATTAGGCTCTAACACAATTACTGCTGCTTTGCATGTCTCAGACGGATTGGATGATTACCAACCGAATGCGATAACAGACTTGCATGTGAGAAAGATGGGTCATGCACATGAGGTGAAACAAAAGAGTCTGTATGCACTTAAATCTGTGTTTGTGGTTGGGTACGTATGCAAGAGTTTTAAAAAGACTATTAAGTTCAAGCAACTTAATTAATGAGAAGAATTAAGGGATTCTAATATGAGCAAAATATGTGTGTATGTGATGCAAGATAGATTTGTCTTATTTTACGAAGGTCATATCTGATGTTTTCCGTGGTGATGGCAGTGTGAGTTAACTCAAGGACAGTTTAGATTTTAAACATTAGATCTGTTGCTATTTTGAATTCTTCTCTCTCAATTAAATCCAAGAAAAAAATCAAACCAGAAATGAGTCGAGTTCATAAACACGTAAGTAAGTAGTCACCTTTATTTCAAGACATGCAGCAAAAATATCACCCTATCCAAGTGCTGGACTCTGGCAGCCTTCAGATGCATCTTCAGCAAGTTAAAAGCATCGTCCCTCATGTGTGGTAATTTACCCAGCCATTCGGGTACATTCTTTGCTTTAGGAAATCCTTGAGATCTTTTGCAGAATGTAATTTTCCATCTGTCCATTCTAGTTTTTCAGCATTTAACAGAATTTGAGCAGACAATATAGATCTACCCTATTATGGGCCCACCACCTGCAGGTCAGGTCCCAAGTGGTTTGTTGCAGCCAAGGGCCGGACCACGTTGGTGGTGTTAGGATTTCACCTCTGCTTTTTGTAGATGATGTGTTCCCGTTACACCTTCAGCTCTCTCTGGAGCGGTTCACAGCCGAGGTGGAAGAAGTAGTAATGGGAATCAGCGTCTCCAAATCAGAGACCATATTTCTCTGTCACAAAAAGACTTGAATGTCTTCTTTGAGTTGGGAGTGAGGTGCTGTCTCAAGTGGAGGAGTTTACATATCTTGACAGAGGGAGGAATAAACCAGCACGCTGACAGACGGATCGGTGCAGCATCTGCTGTGGTGCAGACTCTTTGCTGGTGTTTTGTAATGAAAAGAGAGTTGAGCCAAAAGGAAAGACTCTATTTATCAATCAGTCTTTGTTCCTACCCTTACCTACGGTCACCAACTGTGGGTGGTGACGGAAAGAATGAGGTCACAAATGCAAGTGGCTGAAATGAGTTTCCTCTGTAGAGTGGCTGGACTCCCCCTTAGAGGCAGGGTGAGAGGTTCAGTCATGTGGGAGAGACTTGGAGTAGAATCGATGTTGCTCCACATCAAGTGGACCCAAATGATCTGTTTCAGGCATCTGGTTAGGATACCTCCTGGTCAACTCCCCAGAAAGGCATTTTGTGCATGTCCAACTGAAAAAAAGGCCTTGAGGCAGACCCAGGACACAGTGGAGTGAATATATTTCCCAGCTGGACTGGAGACACTTTGATTTGATGATTTGTCCTACTTGAGGAGCTGCAGGAGAGGGTTAGGGGAGGGAGACCTGGGCTTCTCTGCTTCGGCTTCTTCCCCTGCGACCTGAATCTAGATAAGCTGAAGTTAATGGATGGATGGGATATAGCTCTATAATCTAAATAATCCATTCTTGTACATCCATCAGTAGACAGCAATAGCCACTTATTCTGAACACATTTCATTTGCAGACATTATTATCCAGACATCAAACTGGCTGTCCAGTGCTTTCCTCTGTCCATAGACATCTAACGCGTCACTCAAGTAATCTAAGCTGGTTTCATCCATGCAGAGTGCTGCTCCACAACTGGGCAAGATTTTTCAAATGGTTCCTGGCAGTCTTTTCTAACTTTTCTGTTCTCAAGCAGTTCTTTTGTTTGTCTTTATTTTATTTATTTTTGCTTTCTTGTTTTGCAGCCTCATAATTGTTTTGGAGCTCTCACAAAGTGAGAGCTCCCATGAGCAGCTGTCAAATAAAAATTTAACTAATACGATAAACTCTTTAGCTTAAATCTCATTTGTGATGAAAATACCAGTAAACATTTCACACCTGACCATGAAACTGCTTTTGTGAATAGCTATAACAGTAAATTATAGTACTTTTAACAATGGTTGATGCAATACTTCGACTAAACCCCTTAAAATAAAGCTCACAGTCTCAACTGCAATCATGAATTGCTTCATTTTAGATCTGTTGCTGTGGCTTAACTAGGTGAAAGTGTGAAGTCTGTGACTTTGCTCAAATATTTATGAACCCGACTGTATGTAGCAGAGCTTGATATAGTGTATTCCTCTGAGCAGCAGACTAAAAATACCAGCACAGGTGTTTTTGAATATTCTGACCTGAAAACAAGTTGAGGGTATGTAGTAGATATTATAATCATCAGGCCTTTGTCAGAGCAGGCATTTTGACTTATCGTAGGGAAAACAGGTTTTTCTAATTGCGATAATGATGCTTTTGTTTTATCTGTTGTGTACCAGCTCTAACGTGGAGCTGCGTGGGCACTACACAGCTTTAGAGACCTGTGGCAGTGAAGAGACTATTCATGCTTGCTGTTTTGTTGGTTCTTATACCTCGCTGCTGCTGTATGGCTTTAGTTTTGTTTCTTAATGATGCATTCAAGCTGAAAGAATATTAAAAAATCAATCAGTCATACCAATCCAAAAGTCTTGTGTGCAAACTTGAGGGGCTTGGATCAGTCTGTGAGAGTGCTGTTAATGTTTCATCAGTGGCCACATTTGGTACTCACAGTTATTCAATTTGGAGTTTTCTCCTTGCAATAAAACTCAGTGTGGTCTTTATTTTTTGTGGCTGAAGTAATCAACATTTGACTGTTTCATAGCATGGTTATCCACAAGTCACATGCTAATTGAAACTGTGTATAACCTTGTCTCATCTTGGAGGAATTCACATAATTTTATCACCAAGTTGATGGAGAGCTTCACAAATTGACACCATCAAAATACCAGAAATCGACGTGCAGCCATGACAGCGTCTCGGGGAAATGGTGTGAATAACAGGAAGTCTTTGAAACTGAAGTAGCAACTGCAAAAAGGATCCAGCATCATTAGGAGTTACTGACACCCATGCTTTTCCTACCGAGATATCCGAAAATAAAGTCAGTGTAAAAGTCGCTGTGTTCACTTCTGTGGGAGAGGATGAAAAAAAGCGCACAGTGAAACTGAACAATAACATTTTTTTAACAGTCGTTCAGGTGCCAGCCATGCTTATCCCCACATTTTACAGTATCCTCCCCCTTGTTTCAGACAGCACCACGCAAGTCATTTTGTCAGCTTGACTGCTCTATAAAGGTGTCCAGGGTCTTTAAAAGTACATCAGTCAGCAATACTACTGCACCGGATGAGATATTGTCATTAAGATGAGCACACACACTGTGTTCATCATAATGACATGTTGGGGATTTTGTACACGGCCTAGCCTGCAACTGGAAATAATGAAAAAGACCTACCAATGTGTAATTTTCTGACGTTACTTATGAACTTGGACAAATCAACACATTATTTTTTTTCTAGATTATACACAGTGATGAAAATATAAAATAACTTTATTCTTATTAGTGTCTAACTGAATATCTCTCTTGCAGGCTGAGATAGTGAAGAGACTGAATGGCATCTGTGCACAAGTCCTCCCCTACCTGTCTCAGGAGGTAAGCACGGACACACAAAGGTTGTTTGACACACACACGTTGACAGAAAACTGTCAGTAACCCTCTGACCCGCAGCACTATTCCTAACATCCTGGAATGAGATCATCCTCATTCCCGCCTCATTACCTCTCCACCTCTGTGACCCCCCAGCATCCCTCTTCGTTCTTTCCGTCATTCATCAGCACTCTTCCTCTGCTCCTTCAACCACACTTTTGCTTTCACCCCTCCCCCGCCTCAGTTCTGCGCCATATTCATTCTGCCCACCCCCACCCCCCATTCATCCCGCCTTCTTTTTGACCTCCTCTTCCACTCCCTGGCTTCCCTTTATCCCTTTTTCATCTGCCTCCTCCTCCACCTGACTTTTCCTTTCTTTGTGTGTCTGTGTGTGTGTCAGTATAATAAATGGCTGTGTGATTCAGATAAGCCATGCTCTTATCTGCCCACCGGGGGGGTTGACCTCCACCCATTACTGCACACCAGTCCGCCATCCATTCACCAGTGTGTCACACAAGGCTTTCGCATTTGTGTGTGTATCTGTATATATGACTGAATGAATAGCTAAATGGCCAGAGGGGGAAGTGCATCACCAGAGAGGGTTGTCAGACTGTCTGTTGGGACTATTGATATCGATCTAACCCCTCCACCTCTTTCTCCATCCTCCCCAAACTCGCCTCCCTTGTTTCTGTCTTACTGTTATTGTCTGTCTCACTTTGACCCCCCCGTCCCCCCTCACCCAACACACTCACATGCTCTGTCTGCAGCACCAGCAGCAGGTCCTGGCAGCCATAGAGAGGGCCAAGCAGGTCACCCCTCCAGAGATGAACTCCATCATAAGGGTACGATGTTCCAGCCCCGGTTCCCTCAGTGGACTGACAGTGGCTAGAAAAATGCAAATATTGATCAGTTCTGTTGTTTAATGACTTTTCTTTATGGACTTGAACATCATTGCAGACAGAATACTTTTACATTTCTGTACTTAATGCGCTTAATAGGATTTGTAAGTTGAAGAAAGGATTCCTAAACATTTAATCTGATGCATTCATAAGTCATGGTAACACGCAAACGAGCAAGTGCTGTGATCAGCGGTACCCAGCCTTTTCTTTGCTGGGGTTTTGTTGTCATAGAGACAGTATTACTCTGTGTAGCGCTTGTGAAGGTTTCAGTGTAACATAATCAACACATGGGTAATTATCATATTGATACAGATACGCATCAATAACCCGAATCAGGACGATCTGGCCATCCCTTCAGAGATCCCACCTAACTTTGGAACTTAACAAATCTTCTAAAGACTAAAAACTCACTTAGTCTTGGGTTTTATTTTCTCCTCCAAATGCTTTGCGGCCTGACACACGACTTGGGTCTTATGGACCACTAGTTTAGGTGGCCTGGTGATATCATTACAGCTCCGTCAGCAATCATTTTCTCTGGTTTCTCAGTCAAAAGACGACTCCTCATGATGAGTTATGTATAAAGTTAATAATGAATCAATGTCTCGTTTCTTAGTTTGAATCCATTGAACAGATGGCGTAATTACAGATCACTAACTTAAGCTCTCTTGATAAAGACTCGATCAATACAGATTGGGGATCAGCCAATGACCTGCAATCCTTTTATATGTGTAATTTTAACGTTAAGTAGCCACAGCTCATCAGTATGAGCGCTGTGTTTGCAGCTTCATCATTTTACAACAGACCTGGTGTTGGGTAGCATGGCCACTCCATCACTGGGATTTATGAATCATAGCATTACCTTGTCAGAGGATACTGGCCTTCAGAGACCTGCGTTTGGGGATGGAACTGTCCGCTGTGCTTTGGATTTGATCTCATAGCATGAGTAATTGAAGAAAACAGCTGTTTGGATCTGAACATAACACAAAAGGTGTCGACTTCAGAGTTGTAGCCGTAGGAAGCTGATTTCCTTAGATGCCTCTTAAAAGAAGTTTAAAAAAAAAATCTGTATTGAGTGTGTGTACAAGGGAGTGATGAAAATGCACCCGTTTAGAAGTTACATCTTTTAAAAGCCTTTGTGTGTTTTTTGAAGATATTTTTACCATTATTACCACATTACCATTGTGTGCTGTCCTCTCTTTTTCTTTTTCCTGTAGCAGCTCTCTTACTAGAAACACATATAAAAATTGCATCTATTATAAATAGGTTATATTTGCTGCAAACTTTTCATCTTCCACTGAACTTGTATTTTAGTTTGATATTCTATTGAACCCACATTAGACGCACCGTGCCCCAGAGCTCATTACCCTTGTTTACATTTGGCCTCTCTATTGCGTATTTTGCATATCCTACAGTGTTTTGCAATGATTTGTGATCTGAATCTGGCTGCTGTGTCTAAGTTGTGTCTGGTTGTCTTCCATACAGCAGCAGCTCCAGGCTCACCAGCTGTCTCAGCTCCAGGGCCTGGCCCTGCCCATGACCCCCCTGCCTCTGGGCCTGAGCCAGCCCGCCCTCCCCGCTGTCACCACTTCCTCCGGTCTCTTCTCCCTCTCTTCTCTACTGGCCTCACAAGCCCAGCTGGCCAAGGAAGAGAAAGCATCCCGTGACGGCGTTGACAGCCACCGTGAGGAGGACGGAGATAAGTCTGATTAGATGGTGTCCCCGCTCAGCTCTGCTTGTATTCAGAGACCTGAATCCCTGTACCTGACCTCCCTCGGCCCTGCGGCCCCAGCTTACTTTCTTTAACACTACCCAACCGCGACTCCAGCTTCAGACCACTATTTATCCGATTATTGGGAGAGTTTTGGCTCTCTGCTCTGTTTATACTTAAAATCTGCCTTTCTCGTTATCATCACGACACAGTCTGCCTCTCGTGCTGTACATGTTGTCTTTTTTGTGTTAAAGCTGGATCTTCTTCCCTTTGTTTAACTGGACTTTCTTTTTCTGCTTCTTTCTGCTTTTGTCTCATTTTCTATTTCTTCGTTTCAGGTTTTTTTTTTCTTCTCTCTCCTCCTCCCACTCTCCCTAAAACCTCTTTCTGCTGTTTGTCCTGATTTGCCAGAACTGTGCGAGACTGAATCCACCACTTTCTTGGTGTTAGAGCAGGCAAGCTGTTAAAACACAGGGATTCTTTGACAAACTACAAAACATGTCTGACAAAACACAGGTCTCTTAAGAATTCCTGTCTCTTACAATAAAAGGTGTCGCAGAGATCAGCAGTGTAAATATCAATGGTGTCTTAGATTGCATGCATTCATTCTAAGATATGAAATATATTGCAAGTTTAAGTCGTGGTTTGTTGCAGGTCAGAGTGATAAACCGTGTCCTGAGGTCCCTGCCAAGGACAAATAGTTCCTAAATCTGAATTCATGTCTTACGCAAGAAGACCTCGCCAGCCAACAAACTAGGAGTTTTATCTAAAATCCCAAATGTATGTGAAGGAAGAAAAAGCACCTTTTAGAGCTGTGTGATTAGATTTAAAAGCCTCCCTATTAAGTACTCCTATGACTTACGATCTTTGTCTGACCGTGGGATGTAGATTGGATGAAACGGCCCCATATCTTGACTTGGAGCATCAGTGAAGAGAGCTGAGGTAGCACAACAACGTTGGACACTGCAGGGAGAGCACATGTAGGGTTTGTGTAAGTGACAGCAGGGGGCAGCGTGTGTCTTTGAAGAATCCGCCTCACAAGGTCCAGGTTCTAGCAAAACAAGGACAAGACGATGACGGCGCACCGGCTGTGTGACATGGTTTATAACTTATTCATTCACTGTGAATGTACAAACATAACACGCAACAAACTGGGAACATTAATCTCTGCATGTGGTCAACCCAAGACTCTGCTGTGAAAATCTGTCTGTGTCGGTTTATATCATGTCTCCAAATGATCCGCCTCGCAGAGCGGCCACATGCCGACATAAAGCAAAAATAGAACTACGGTATATTTGGATGTAATTACAGTACATTATGAATCGCAGGAAGGATGAAGCACAAGTGGATTTCAAGTAAATTGCTGCCTTTAACCTGACAGGTTTGGCATGCTTACACTAGTGCTGTCAGATTAGACCTCTCTTCCAGTGGAGGGAAGGTGGAAATAGTCTGATAAAATATGAAAATACCCATGAAACGTTATTGTCGTATTCAGGGTTCCCAATTACATTTTTGGCTTGTCTGCCATCTGGTAGGTAAACAAAAAAATAAATGAATAAACATTTTTCACTTTCTCCACTTTCTGCATCATCAGATGCAGAGGGAAGGTACCAGCTCAACTCTGATTGGATTTATTGATTACGTCGGTTTCAGCTGGAGCACATAAAACAAACTGCAGTTTCAAATCATTTACTGCCACATGTCTTTTTAATTATTATTTATTTTCCAGTGATATTTTTTTTTACACATTGGCTGTTAATTTTGGACCCTGGATATATTTTGGACACAAAATGTAGAGATCTTTACCATTATATACTTGGTTTAGTTTATGGAAATATTTTGAGCTTTAAGCAGGAAAAAATGATGCATGTCCTGAGTTTTACATTAAAATCTTTTTCTCAGACGTCAGTCAAGTGCAGTCTGTACACCCCCTGAACAAAGAAGTTAAATCTATGTGCGTTTGTGACACGCAGGTGTGTTGGGGCTTTCACATGTCAGATGAACCACAGCAAGTCAGAATTCACTGCTTTCAGAAAGCTGAGACACAGTTTGACATGTCAAACTTTTTTGAATGTTTATCATTAATTTCCAGCAAAGGCAGCCTTGGTGGAAGTAAAGCTTCAGCTGTGCTGGTCCTCAGAGATGAAGGAAGGAAGAAGTATCAGCTCAGCCGTGAGTTCAGTAGCAGTGTGTGTCCAAATTTAAAGATTTGTCCAAATTTGAAGAGAAATTGCGCGTCCAGTAACGCACACACAAACAGCATTTTCACCGGTCTCGTATATTTGTGACACCTTCAGTCTTAAACTCAAAATGCCTTCTCGCCTGATGACAAAGCACACTATTGACTCCTGCAGGTTTCATACATTAACAGTGGAAATTCAGTCGAATATGTGCGGATTTTCAGAATAAGACCTTTTTTTTTGTAATATATGGATGGTTACCTTTCGATGGCTGGAAAACTCCTTCAGTGAGCCCCACTGCTGTGTATGTATGTGTATACGTATAAAGACGTGTATAAACTGATGAACAGGTCCAGATGAAACGTGTTGCTGTTCTTACTAAAACTAAAGCCAACTTGCTACTCCGCTTGTGAATTAAGCTTGCAGCACGTCACCCTCCCATCTAGCCACACACGGTTTGTATCTAGCTACATACTGCGCTCGTTGTAGTGAAACGCAGAACATGTAGACAAAAAGAAACACATCAGTGCATGAGCGGGGAATTGAGATTGATTTCTTTCTAGTGGAGACAGTTTTTTTTTGGTTTTTTTTGAGAATGTTTCACCCAAACCTTTTGTGAGCAATGCACTTGATTCCTCTCCTTCCTTATCCTTTCCTCCTTTTCTTTTCTTTTTTTTTTTTTTTAAATAATACTTTATATAAACTAGGAGAACTTCAAAACTGACCTTGCGGACATGTAATATAAATTCTATGTAATTGTTGAATTAGGTGGAGGTGCTCGCCTCTGTACAGTTATACATAGAAAGCTTCATGTGTACATGGCTGCATCTAATCTTGTTTGTCCTGGAAAACTCTTGTGCTGTTGTGTTGCAAAAGTCATGTGACACCAGTTGGAGATTCTGCAGTATGTTAATCTTTTTTTTTTTTTTTAGACGTTCTGATCTCTGTCCTCCCGACTCCCACTCCCCCACCCGTCCCCATCACATCCCCATACTTTTTACTCCCATTTCACTGCCCACCTGTCACATTTTCTGCCCTAATAGCTGAAGCATTGTAAGCATTTTGAGCTTTGTAAAGGTCTTTTTTTTTAATACTTATTTTGTGTATTATGTAAAACTAAAAGTGTGTACTTGGGCAAAAAAGACAAAAAAATGTTTTGTGTCTGACGTCATAGCTTCATTTAAATGAACGACAAAAAAAAAAAAGAAAATGGAGAAAAAATAACAACAAAAATTTACTATAAATGATATGAAATGTTCTGCAGTAAGGAAGGACTTCTGGTGCCTTACAAATAAAGTCAATCAAATCATGAAAAACAGGTGTCTTACTTCTTTATTTGCTTCTGCCGCCTGGTTGGGATGGTTCATTTACAGAATCGAGTGTGACTGCGTGAGTGACCACATTGGATTCCAGGAACTGTATTTACATCCATTTTCGAGTCCCGCTTCTTCCTCTGCAAGGTTATGGGGTCTGCTGGAGGCCATTTCAGATATTTTTAGACAAAAGTACACTCTGGACAGGTCTCCAGAGCATCACAGGGCCACATGTAGACAAACAACCAGATCCATTGAAGCTCACGCTCGTGGACAGTTTAGAATCACCTTGACAGGTTTTTGAACTTTGGGTGGAAGCCAGGGTTCCTGGAGACAACCCACACAACCAGGGGGAGAACATGAAAACCCCACGCAGGAAGTCCACCCCCCGGGCGAGATTCAGACCAGGGACCCTTCTGCCAGATTTCTGTAACCTCCAAACAAACAAATGCAGTTGGAAAGCAGAGGAATGATCTAAACACCTGAATGTCAGGTAAGAGATTTTTCTGGCTTTTGAACAAACGCAGAAAGGCCGATGGATGAATGAATTCAGACGGGATCCGAGGTCTTCTGATGGCCTGAGGCTGCCTGTAGTTCATAACCAATCCAGCAGGAGGAGGTGTTGATTCACTTTTCCCTCTCCTGAAACCTGCAGATGATATTATTGAGGGGTACGTACCTCTGTGTCTGGGTGTCAGGCGTGGAAAGGTAGCTTCCTGTTCTTTAAACCGCTTTGATGAGTATTTATCTATTCTTCCCTGCATGCACCTAGAATTGATGTGACATCTGGGGGACGGTGGATTGCGACCTGCTTGCCACCGGCACATAACCCTCATTTAGAAGCTGTGCCGTTGCCTCTGAGACCTAACTTGGTTTGTAGCATTCACAGCTCACACACAGATAGGCAAGTAGAGGAACATGAAATGGATTTTTTTTTTCTTTCTTTGACAAAAACCCGATTCTGCTTTTCTTCCTCATTTCCTCTGTTCCCTTCCCACCATCTTTCCTTCCTTGTTACTCCCTCTCTCTCTCTCTCTCTCTCCGTTTGCCTTTTCCGCTGTGGGTTCATGCTGCCAGATAAGTGTGTGAGTGAGTGTGCAGCTGCATGTGTGTGTTGAGAGATGGAGGAGACAGAGGAAGGCTTGTGAGCCCTCTGAGTTCCTGCGGTTGCAGCCCTTCCTCCTCTCTTCCTCCCTTCCTCTCTGTTTCTCTCTCCCTGCAGACAGCTCTGGATCTGACACTTAAATAAATATGAAAGTGCTCTATTTTTTCCTTTTTCTGTCTGAGGATTCACACTCTCTTCACAAGCAGCAGCTTTCTCTCATCTGCCGTCTTCATAGAGCACATTAGAGCCTGTTGAGAAAAAAGTGCCACAATCATGCACACAAAACCAACAATGAATTAATAATCATTGCCTATTGTAGTTTATTCTTCTGTGCCTTTTTCGTGAAAAGAATTTAAAACATATCGGTGATATATTTTCACCTTGCTGGGACAAATAAATTTGAAAAGAAGCAATTCACAGTGGACAAAATCAGCTGGTTGTTTACTAAAGCTCTTCAAAAAAAAAAAATAGAGATTTCTGTGTAAGCTAACTACACTATATGTTATTGTTGGCGAAGAAAAGCTTTTATTTTCACACATTTTGTTCAATACAGAAGCAAAGTTAAAACAAAAATGACCTACTCCATTGTATGACCTCTGCTGTGACTTTTCTCTGACATATGTTGCAAATTCAGGAAAAAAAATAAACCATTTACTGTAAAAAAAAAAAAAAAAAAATCCATGGAAAAGAATAGCTAAATTTTCATGAGCCAGGGTGTAACTGACATTTAGCAGAGTGGAGGAAGGTTTTAACATTAAGTGAGAAATCTTTTTATTGAACTTGCTCTGAGGGCCAGGATTTTCACTTGAAGGGCCTCTTTTTTTCTTCTTTTTTATCAAAACAAGGGAAAATCTGCAGTGTGTCATGAGACTCTTGAAGGCAGGAGGCTCGACTTGATTTTTCTATTCAAATATTTTGAAGCTAAAAGTCTCCAAATGAGTGAAAGTTTCTCATCTGCTGAAAGAGATTTCCAAATGAGATTTCTTTCCCACAGAGAAAGCCGCAAGGCATTCCCGCCTTGGTGTGACGTTTGTGTGTCTGAAGCAAAAATTGTTCGGATGGGCAAGGTAAAAGAAAAAGTGCAAGTTTTAGATTTCTTTGGACATGTTTTTTTTTGTCTGATTTTGAATTAGATACTATTAAAGACAATTTCAGACAAAGTTTAAGTACATTCTCAGTCTGAATCAGACGCAGCTTTGTGGCTGAGGTCATCAAAGAAACCGTTAGCTGTCCCTCACAACTCCTCTGATTAGCAGCTTCTCTGTGATTTTATTTATACGTTTATTTCTGGATTTATTTCAAGGAAGTAAGCAGCAGACCCGGGATAGGCAGTCG
>JAOWBL010000019.1:15426757-15437807 GCA_028564865.1 Zenarchopterus dispar | reverse complement strand
ACTTGTTCGGCCCCCCAGTCAAAGCTGGACTCAGAGGAACCAGGCTAAGCCTTTGTATTGAACAGAAAAATAACTAGATTGTCTGCTGAGGCTACCTGAATCCAGTACCTAAAGGGGAATTCATGGTAACTGCATCCCTAAGCACAAACTGATTGGGACTCAGTGGATGCAGGTTTGGTTATTTTATGTTCACATTAAATTATAGAGCAACTGTGTAGAAGCTTTCTATACTTGCACATTTATTTGCTCAAAAGTCCTTGTACTTATTCGGTGAAGCAGTGTAGAGGATAATGGCAACTCTCCTGCAGAGTTTCCATCCTAACAAGCACTAATGAGCTACTTCCTTCTATTGTCTTCCAAGCACATGCATAGTTGGTGTGCACCGTCTGTATACTATTTTTTTAAAAAAATTTTATTTTTGGACTGCATGTCTGGTGGATCCTCTGAGTGGTGCAGAAGATGAGGGCGCAGACCTTGCATGCAAGTGGACGTGGCTACCATCGGTTGATCTCAATCAGGAGGGGACACGGATGATGTCAAGCGGTGGTGCAATGGTTGTGAAAGCTTGAGATATTTAAAAGGTTTGATAAAAAAATCAGAACACACTCTTACTGTTGCACAGGGATTAAAGGGGCACGTAACAGCCAAGTACTGATAATTAAAGGCACTTACTTAATCGATCAACTGCAACTGAGGCAAACTGTATAAAAGCATCAGTTTTGATAGTTTTCAGATCTGATCAGACGTCAGCCCGTTAGTCCAGGAAGGCTTATAAGGACATTTCTAAAGCATCTGGAATAGATGTGTGTAGTGATCAAGGTTACTGACTAGTGGGAAACATTCAAGACAGCAGAGTCCTGTTGGAGTTGATGTTGCAGCATCTCACTCCAGAGTCAGATCATGCAGTGATATATCTACGTTTGACGCTCAAGCCTGATGTTTACATTCATAACATTGTTCTTTTTACAGAAAAAGAAACCAAATGGTGTTTGCTCATAATGCATTGTGTCCTTTTTGGTGAAACCATTGCACAGCACGTCAACATAAACACCTCACACCACCTGTCATGCTTGGCGATGGAGCTGGGATGATTTGGGCTCATTTTGCCACCACAGGACCCAGATACCTTGGAGTCGCTGAGTGAGGCATTAAATGCTCCGAACACCAAAATAATCCGGTTTTAAACGTGGTGCTGTCTGTCCGGCAGCTAAAGTGCGCCTAAAAATGGGGGTATTTACTGCCCTTCGTTGTTCACACAGTGAACCTTTTTTACTTCTGACATGGTTCATCTGAGGTTGTATTTACCTAATTTCAAGACCTTGTAAGGGCAGCAGGTTGACTAGTGCGTTGGTTTGTGGATGCATCAGAAAATAACCACCCAGTCCATGGCGTGGTCTCTGCTGCTGGAGCTCAGAGCTCCAGCTTCAAGGAAACCCTTCAGCTCTTGTCTCCTCCTATGAGTGAGCGCATCCCTGTGAGGAGGTCACAGACGGGCTGTCCTGTATGAGACAAAACCTTCGAGCTCCTCCACTCCCACCTGATGTATGCTCTCGCCGCAACACCAATCCAGCGCACCTCTTTCAGTACAGTTGTGTACATAAATTTGTTGTACTCTTCATGCTCTTTTCCCGCCGTGCTCTTCACACCTTTCGACAGAGAGCGGTGCTGCCGTTCCTAGAGCATGTACAACTGAAGCTGGTAGTGTCCACAGTGTGTCTGTGGTCCTCGTGGGGATGCCCGGGATGTGAGGCGGGAAACAAGTCTGTGTGTAATGATGATGAGTCTGAGCAGAAAGACGGAGGGAGGGAGACGGAGAGCAAGAAGCACGTTGATTAATCATGATTGACTCATTCAGAGCCCGCTCCTCTTTCCCCCCTCGCTCCCTCACTTCAGCTCTCCTTTATGGCTTGATTACAGAGACGTTTACCTCCCCTCCTCCACCTCTCACTCTTTTCCCCCATCTTTTCTCTCCCTCCATCTGACGCCTCCCTTCTCTCCACTCTCTGCCGGTTTATTCACCCGTCCCCCGGAAAGGAGGCTGTCAATCTCCATCTGACACGTCTCCATCCTCCAACCCGCTGCACGTCCCCTCGTCTGTCCCTCTGCACATCCACCTCTCTCTCCCATCCATCAGCGTCACTCTTTTTCCCACCCTCTTTCCTCTTCCCTCTGTCTCTGTGACACTTTTATACATAAATTTTTCCTTCTCTTTCTCACTTCAGAGACTCCCTCTATTTATCTTCATCCCCCTTTTCTCTCCCTCTGTGTGTGTGTGTGTGTGTGTGTGTGTGTCAAGCACACTCAGAGATGTGTTTGTCTCTGTCGGTCTCTGTTGGAGTTGGAGGAGCAGTCAGTGTTGACACAGCTCGGTCGAATGCAGGGGCTTCCAGAGATGCACCCTGGGAAATGGTGCACCTTGTGCACACACACACACACACACACCCACACACACACACATACATACACATCATTCTCAGTCTTGTTTATGATTGTAAAGCAGACGCATGAACATGATATGAGATTATTTGAGTTTGCATGTGTGTATGAATACTTGTGTGTACAGTTTGGGTGTGTGTGTGTGTTTCTAAGTGTACAACAACTGATTTTAAAGATAAAAAGATAAATACGAGACAATTCAGACTTTAATGGGCTCATATAAGATACAAACAACCTTTCTTTCCTTCCTGATCTTCTTCCAGTCACCTCCTCGTCTTCCTTTTGCTCCTTCCCCTGAGCTTCCTCCGATACTTTCATCTTTTTATTTAAATTTCTCTAACCTTTGTCTCTGCTCTCATTTTCCATTCCTCATCATTTCACCCCATTTCTCGCTCTTCTTTTTCGTCTTTCATCTCCCATCCCCGTCTTCATGTTTGACTCATAACCGCTCGTGCCTTATCTCTATTACTCACCATCTATCTCTGTCTCTACTCTTCCTCTGCCTAACGGCGGCTGTCTTCAACCGATGCATCATCATCTTCCTTTTTTTCTCTCTGGGCCATGGTTTAGAAAGTCCTAGTGGATAAAATTGTCAAAATTCTTTACTTTCTCGCAGTTCTTGAACCATTCAGCAAACTACGGGAAGAGTTATTTGAAATCTGCTCTTTCGTTTTCCTCTGAGCGTTGGGGTTAGTGTATTTCACTCAAGTCGTTTTCAGCGGGCCAAGTCAACTCAGAGCAATTAGTCAGCCTTTTCTGTGCATATGTGATTTCTGTTTTCAGTGCTCAAGTTAAGTGAACCACTCTAAAGTGCAGTTCGCTCGCCGTTTGTATTCTGGTCTGTAGCCGTGATGAAGGTAGAACACATAATGTTCACTAATACGAAAAGAAAGAGGGCTGAGGGCTGAAGTGGACCTGAAAAAGAGAGTGATCTTTTTATTCAAAAGGGTTCACAATGCGAAAGCAGAAATAATTGAGCTGGTCCACTTTTTTTTGATCCACTTGAAGGGAAATGAGTTCAGCTCATTTTAAAAACCAAGAGGAAAAGCGAATCCAGAGGTGCAGTTCCCTGAATGACCACTAGAGGCATGTTCAGTGCTCACACCAGATACCGAGCAGCTGAGTGATGACTTTTGACCCTTTAAATAGACAAACGGATCACCTGCAGGACTCAGAACACCTGTGATGTTAATTACTGGACACGCTTAGTCTTTTTTAGGTGTAGAGCCCAGATCTGTTTTTTTCTCTTTTTTTCCATTGTTTTTGTTTAAATGATTTTGTTGAGCCACAATTCAAAAGCAACACCTGTCACTTAATGATTCTTAATTATTACTTTTGTTAGTTCCAAGTTATTGCAGTGATCATTGTGGATTTTTCTATCAAATTTCTCTTTGTGTGTATTTTGTAAAAACTGTTCTGACACATCAAGGATGCATTCATCTCTCTCAAATTTTTTTTTTCTGTTTATGAACTAAATAACTTTTTTTTTTGGTGTGTAGCAAGCCTTGAATCCCCAAAACAAGGATGAATATCAAATAAAACAAAGCTCACAAAATCAAAACATTTAATATTTTGTGTACATTTTGTCTCCAAAGAAATAAAAATCAAACTCCATGAAAGAAACAGCGGTTTTTATCTCCATTCTGCATATTTGCCCATCATTGCAACTTTTTCTAAGTGGGTATGATAATAGTCTATTTTTTTGACTACTAGTTTGCCTTGCGCTTACTCTCACCACTTGTTTAATGATTTTTGTTACTTGCATGTGACTTGTTAAGCTACCAACATTTATTTCCCTTTCATACTGTGTCTTCCTGCTGGTATCCTGTTCGGGGAGTCTGTAGACTCAACTGTATACATGCCAATAGTTCTGTGCTTTTATTTATTAGCGCTGCCTTCTGTTACTAGAATTTATGATAATTAAGAAAAATCTGGACAATTCTTTCTGCTGCAAACACGATTATCACAGTGGAGAAAGTCAAAAATCAATGGGATCATTGTGGGGGAGTTCACAAGCTGCAGGCGCTGCTAATATAATGATCTGAAGTTCTCCAGGAGTGGACGGGAGAGTGATTAAGGAAACGGTGCCACTCAGGGCTTTACTTCACATTATACCTGGCTGGTGTGTGGGAACACAAAACCGCGAGGTAATAATTTAGCTTTTTCTTAGTCTAATGCCAGAAAAAGAAAATGTTAAGTCCTCTGACCTCTTTTCATTTGATTTTCTTCTTTGCACAAACCCCCACGCCCACCCCCTGCTCTCTCTTTGCTGTGTTTCTGCCCCCACGGGTAATGTTGTTCAGCGCCGAGCCCTCCCCTGTGTGGTTAGTGGGCTGTTACGCAGCTGCCTCTGATACTTCCTGCCTGTCACTTCCAATCCTGGTAAATGTGTCTAATGCACACACACACACACACACACACACACACACACACACACACACACACACACACACACACACACACACACACACACACATCTGATCCTTCTCAAACACCACCAAAGCTTCGAGACACTATCTATTCACCTGTCCGCAAAATTTGCATAAACACACCTTCCAGTGTCTTTTTAAGACACAAACCTGCAAAGCCATTTGTGTATTCATTTGAGACACACACAGTCCGACGTGCAGATGCTCACACACACACACATATGCAGAAGCACCAACACATGCTGGCAGTCATACATGTGCTTTTATTGTGGATGAGAACGTACGAGCACATATGCCTGCATATAAACACATATGAGAGCGCACGCACGCACGCACATTCCTGGCACCGCAGCAGAGTCGACTCCCCATTGCTGAAAGCCAAATTCATTTAGCAAGTGCCTTCTCTATCCTCTCGCTCACGCCAGCCCTATTTGCAGCCTGCAACGCTGCTCCTCCTCCTCCTCTTTGTCTCCTGGCAGCTGGAGGAGAAACCAGGTCTTCTTTCTCTTCCTCTATTTCCTGCCCTCGTTGCTTTTTCACCTCTTTATTCTATACATTTTAGCCACATTTTTAGTCCTGTTTTTTTCCTCGCCGTTTAAGACGTCATCACAAATTTCACACACAGGCTTCAGTCACATACACGGTATATCAATGAATTATTTTGGTGCTCGTGGAGGGTTCGCTCGTGACGGCGGAAACGGGAGTTTTAAAATGAAACCTCACAATCCAGCTCTTATTGCAGCTTCATCTCATATTGTTTTACCATCCAGAACAATTCTGACACCAAACCCAGTTAGTCAAAGAACAACCTGCTGCAATAAATAAATGCTGCAAATATGTATTTAAAAAAACCTATCATAATGAAATGCAAAAAGAAAGAAGGAGAGACACTATAGCTATGTGAAACATGGAGGAGGCTCGGTTCTGTTCTAGAGCTGCTTCGCTGCGTCTGGTTCGGGGTGTTTCGAATCTCTGCAGGCTACGATGAAACTCAAAGACCATCGAGGCATTCTGGAGCCAAATGTGCTGCTCAGTGTCAGACATCTTTGTTGCAGGTCATGTGACCTGCAACAGGACAATGACCCAAAACACACAACTAAAACCAGACAAGAATGGCTAATAAAACTTCAGACTAGGAAGTGACCCGATCTAAACCCTACTGAACATCTGTAAAAAGAGCTAGAACTTGCAGTCAGCAGAAGAAACGGTCTAAAGCTGACACAGCTGGAGTTATGAGGAGTTGACCAGAATACCTGTCTACAGGTGCAGAAGTCTCATTGAGAGTTACGGGAATGACTTGATCGCAGCGATTCCCTCAGAAGGGACGTATTATGTTGAGGGCCCGTCATTCTTCTCCAGGCTAGTTGTCTTAGTTTTTAAGCTGATTCCGTTAAACAGCAACCTTTCATTAAATGATTATTTATTATTGCTTTTGTTAGTTTTAAGTTATCTCAGGGACCATTGTGAGTTTTTCCCTCTTTAATAGAAGGGTGCCAACAAACACATCTGTAGATGCCATTTCTTTTGTTCTTCCTCTCTTTTTATGTCCTCTGTTGGCAGCGTTGATTTTAATCTTCTACAAGGTGCCTTGAAACTGGGATGCCACCTCTGCCGCTGCTCCACCCGCTTCATGAGAAATGGCTGCAAATACTGACAGTTTGGAAATATCAAGCAGGAACTTGTTTGTATTGGAGAAAAGAAAAGAAAAGAAAAGAACTGTGGAAACAGAGATTGCACTGAAATGGGGCATCGATTCTCCAACATCCCCACTGATGGGTCCACAGACTGCACGGAGATGTGTTTGACAGGGTAAGGGTTCGCGGCCAGCCTGTCCTGTCTATCACTCCTGCCTCACATCCCCCGGCCTCACCTGTCCCACGTGCCCCCACTCCGTCTGGTTGGCTCTGTTGTTTCTGGAAAGCACTTTCATCCTGATCCTCATCACTAATTCATCCGCTTACAACCTCCATCCATCAGTGCTAGATCAAGTATGAAAACACCTCAGGCTAACGCTCTGCAGTGGTGCCCCAGCTTCCACCCCACTCCATGAAACCTCCTCTGCTTATCCACACATGGAAAAACTCCTTATCTTCTTTTCACTTTTTTATCTCCCAGTTTTCTTGAGCTACACCTGTCTTTGCAGCTTTTTTTTACATTAGTTTTCCCTCTCATTTTGCCCCTCTCTTTCCAGCCTCTCGAACAGCGTTTATCCAAGCTCCGGTTTAGGAGCCAGCCTCATTGACAAGATAATGGCCTCCTTGTGGTTAGTCTTCTTAACACAGGAACGCTCACGTTAGATCCTCTCCGCCGGTTCATGTGCTTCACAAACGTGATTCTTCCTACATGTACTTCAGAATCCTAATTTTGTTGTTTGTTTGCTTTTTTCCTTTGTCGTTGGTATTAAAAATGCATGAGTCTTTTGCAGTGCTGCTGCCCAGAGACCCAGACTGCCAACACTTTTAACTGCTGCTCATGCTGTGAAAGATATTTTCAACTTTTTTTTTTTTTTTACATCAGAAGAATTTAATTATCTCTAGTTATGATCCTTAGCATGACTTCAGAATTACACGGTAGTGGTGGCGTGTAATGTTTGCTCACTAACTGGAATGCCCAATCCTCAGCAACGCACCTGTTTTCCGGCTCTTATCCCAGCGATGTAGAAATTCCTTTATCAAAACTTGCAATATCAAGCTCTTTCTTCTGGCCTGAACTTTTCGATCAACAGTTCAGCGTTTTTAAGGTGCTTTTGCATGGCATGTAGAAGGTGATGAGATTTACCCCTGACAGACGGCGGTGTCCAGTCCCTCTCTTTATTACTGCCTCTCTAGCACACCACAGCGTGAAGGAAAGCGCTGACTTGTAAAAACATCGGCAGCGGTTTTGCAGATGCTGAAAGACCTCAGCCTCTCGAGGAAGTCAACTCTGCTCTGTCCCCCCTCCTGTGAAGAGGGACCATTTTTGCTGACCCCAGGCTCTCACTGCTCCCGCCCACATCTGCTTCCTCCTACTTAAGCGAAGGGTCTTGAAGGTAATCCGCTGTAAAGGTGCAACTTGCACAATGTCACCGAGTCCTCGGGTGTCTACGTTCGTCCTCCTGCATGCGGCGATACACCCTGCAATCATAGTCTTTTCAGAGAGTGTAGGCATGGGGCTTTATTTAAAGTGTGACTTCAAAAAAACAGGTGTGAAGGATTAAATACTGGAGTGAGCACCACTGCTACTGGCTGCAGTCACAGAGGGGCTGCCCTTTAACCCTTTCACACTGCCCTTTCACACTGAGAGCGTCAAGGTCACCCTCATCTCCATCAACTTGCCTTTCATTACAAAGGAGTGGATATGCAGCATGATGACCTTCGTCCAGGTGAGAATAAACCTTCTCTAGTTAACAGTCGATGGCATCTTCCACACCTACCTTCTCGTAGTAAAAGTGCTGCAAGCCCAGGGCAATCCCTTTGACCTCGGCTTTATTTTGTGATCAGAAATAATTAGTAAATCTTACGCGTAAACTGAGTCAATGAAGGCTTTACTTTCCAGAAGCCACAATGGCAACATGCCTGGGAGGATTTATTTAGGAGTTTTCCTTCACCTGTAATGATGCCTGTAGATTCTTAAGGCATTTTCACACCTGAAAGTCAAAACTAGGGATCATATTCATCCCAAAAATAAGGGTATCCGGTCAAATAGATGCACTTTCAGGTATCTTTTCACCTGAGAGGCCTTTCACACTTAGGTGTCTGGTTCGGTTTCACCTGAAGAGTCGGAGGGTGTGGACCAAACAACCCGCAGAAGTGTCACATCCACAAATGTGAAAGAATATGAAGGGGTGGGTGTGAAGTAAATGCCATCATCAAAAGATGACTCTCAGTACCATCCACCACCCTCCAAGCAGTCACTATAATAAGATCATTGATGGTCCATGATGCCTGCAGCTGTCTGTGGGTTTATAAGTACAAATAAGACCCGAGGTGCAAAAAATACCCGTGGCCTCTAAGGATTAAACCGTACCACACATTCAACAATGTCACTCAAGTTTTTATACCTTAATGTCATATTTCAGTAAAGTTTTTCAGTAAAGCGGTATTTCTTTGGGTTTACTTTTCTTTTTCTAAGAAAAACCAATGTCTACCAGCTTGTTTGTCGTCTTTCAGAGATGGATCATCTGAAATCTCCTCTTTTCAATCACCCCTCCTGCCCTGCTACTTCCACGAATGACTGAAATATTCATTAAAAAAACAACACTGGGTTGTTTTTAGAAATTCGTATATGCTTCATCCATACCCTGGGAGTGAACTTCAGAACTTATTTTTGAGTAAGGTTTGCTCCAAAGCTGGATTTCTCACAGTTTGCATTATTACAAATGACAGCCTGATTTTGACTCAGTTTTTCTTTTCTGTACTTCTAGCTTTATTTAGCTGCACATGTACCAGAGAGATTGACGCACAAAAAAAGCATAAACATAATGCAGCACCTATTTTTAAATCCATGACAAACTAATTTAAACCAAACATTCATTTTTTTTTTCAACCCTTTAATGTCAGCTTCATCATGCAAGACTGAATCTGAAAGGTTGCATGCATCTGTGTGCTGGTAGTGAAACTAGCTGTCTCTCTTTGGTTACAAGCGCAATGTAGTCTTAAGGCTGCATGAATGTTGCTTTTAAAATCGATGGTTTTTCCACACTGCATCCTCTGTCAGCTGAATTAATCTGATCCCAGGAGCAGGTTTTGTGCAGACATAGATGAAGATGGAAAGCTACTTTTTTTTTTTTTTTCGGAAATGTTGGCTCTTTTTTTCTGCCTAAATTGGGCTTTCAGTCTATCTAAATGCCTTCCCCCTCCATTTCTGTTTCTGCTTTGCTTTCTCCTGTTTTCTCTGCTCTCGCCTCTTTAAAAGCACTTCATCCCTCTCGCAGACCCTCTTCCTGTTCTTTGTCTTCCTCGACTTTTGCCGCTTAGCTTGTATATCCTTCCTCTTCACTTTGTTTTCTTTCAGCCGTTGGCCCCTACCATCTGACCGGGGCTCTTTGCCTTAAGCCCTGCAATCTGTTTTTTGTTTTTTTTTTTCTTTCCTGACTTTTATTTTTTTCTTATTTTCCCCTCTCTTCCCACCTCTCCCCATGAGCAGACAGCCATGTGTAGCTCTGGAAATGGCAGGGTGCTGTGTGGTTGTGATGTGGTCTGGCTGTGGTCTGTTTGCACTGCCATTGTGGTTCTTTTTGCTTACCAGCCTGCTGCTCAGTCCTGTCTGGACCCAGTCGTCTGCCGGGATAGTCGGCCAGATGGTTGACTGACTGCTGTGCAATTGAGGCAGTTGAGCAAATTCATGCAGACACACATGCACGCTATCGTTACCGCAAGCCTGTCATAAACCATGTTTTTGTGTGTCGCTGGAGACACCGGCCAGCCTTCAGAGTCCCACTGTGGCTCTATTTCCAACCTAATGTTCCTCTTTGTCAAAGTTTTAAAAGAATACCACCAAATACTATTAACCGTCCAGCAGCTTAAGCTTGCAGAGAATATGTTGGTAATAAAGTGAGATTGGTTAGTCTGAGGGCCTTTTACGTGTTAGTCCAGCTGGCGGCAGCTATGACGCTGTATGTGAGCTGGAGGGTGCAGTACACATGGGGACAGGGTTGTAGGATGTACACATATACTGGCAAAACAAAAAGTACAAGAGCGTCTTGAAATTAACTGGTTTTCTCCATTTATTTCCCATAAAATGGGATATAATCTTGATTTAAGTTAAAATAATAGACAAACACAATGTTCTTACACTCTAAGCACATACATCTTGCTGTATCATTTGTCATCTTTAACAAAAACAGCCTTTAAACATTCAGAGTTGTGGAAGGAAAGTAAGTGAATCCTTATAGTTAATAGCTGTTTGAAACTTTGCCAGAATTGACTTTGAGTGAGCGCTTTATGTCACTCTGGATCTGACCTGCCCAACCTTCAGCAGGAGTTTTTAACCAGTCCTCGTGACAGAACTGGTTCAAACCCACACATTAATAGGACGTCTGGTGTGGACAGCTCTCTTGAAGTCTTTCCACCACATCGCTATATAGTTGAGGTCTGGGCTTGGACTGGACGACTCTAAAAGGTGAATTTTCAGAAGATTCCCCTTTTGGATCTTCTGACATCATTCAGTGGTGGATTTGCTTTGATGCTAAAGGTCATTCCCTTCAT
>JAOWBL010000019.1:15344871-15364522 GCA_028564865.1 Zenarchopterus dispar | reverse complement strand
GGACCGCTGCATAACCCCGAGAGTCTGACTGAACTCCAGCTAACTACAAACTACTAAAATGTGTGACGGTATGTTAGAAAGTTCGAAAGTACACAAATTTACATAAATGCCCAAGGAATACGTATAGTCTTGTATTGACAGACTGACACCCACATACATACAAATAATCGTGCAACTTATCTCCAACAAGACTGAAATGATCCATTTTTTCATATTGTCAGATTTGTTTTTTTATCTATAAAATGTTAGAAAATTGTTACAATATCAAAAAATAAATAAACAAGAAAAAAAACACCTCATACCAAATACGTTTATTTTAATATTCAGGCAAAGTGATGCAGCACAGATGCAGAATTGTTGGCTGTTGAGTATGGATATTATGGCAGATGAAGAAACCAACTAATCATTTATATCTATACGCAGTAGCTGTGTAGTTTTTGTTGTGTGTGTGTGCATATCTTTGAAATGTAAAAAGAGTCAGCAGGTTGCTCGTTCAGCTTTCCGCTGCAGTTTTCTTGTAAATAGGAAAAAACTCTTGTGTAAGCTCATTATCATCTGCCACTGTTTGTGCTGTCTTCTTGTGAACCTTGTTCACACATACTTCACACCGCACGTTCACAAATACTTTATCCCATTTCCCCTTTTACCTCCTCTGTGTATATTGTTGCCGTAGTACACGCTTGATGCTTCTGCTCTCTCTCCGCTCTCTTTTCCTTTCATCCCTTCCTTTCCCCAGCTCTCACACTGCTCCACCCCCTCCTCCCCTCTCTCATTAGATAACTGCAGTCTGGTTCATTTAATATATGCAAAGCCGTTTATGCCCCTGGAAAATTTTAGTTCTTTAAATACTTCAAGCTGTGTACAAAAATATGTTTCATCTAAGCCCTCTGTATTTTGATATTGCGCACAAAAGCGTAACTGGTCTCTTGTGTGATTTTTGAAACTAGTACACAAAGGAGAGGGGGGAATGTGACATGTGGGTAATGGAAGAAAAACAGAGAGAATATATGCCGATCAGCAATAACTTCAAAGCCACTGGCAGGTAAAGTGAGTAACGCTGGTCTTGCTACTATGTTCTCCTTCCTACTTAAACATTTTTGCTGACCATTCACATCTACCTCATGGAAAAGGAGGGTTTTCCACCTGCTCAAAAAAACATGATGGAGTGTGACCCGTTCACCCTAAGTACCCATCTGATGGGATCAGGTAGCATCTGTAACAAGCAAGCCCGTTCCATGGAAACCCTACAACTGAGAGGACCTGAAGGAATTATTTATAATATTCTGGTACCAGATGTTCCAGGACACTCCCAGGGGAATTTTATCTATTTCCTGACGGGTCAGAACTGTTTTGGTGCCATGAGTGCCATGACTGTTGAATAGTAACTTGGTAGTCATGTTTTTGCTGATTGATATTCATGCATGTGTTGAAATTTACAGATAAATATTTCACACCATGCTAATGTCTGTGTGGATATTGGTGTTAAGGTTTTATCTTGGCCAGATCCATCCATTCAGTTGGCAAAAATTCTCTTTCATGAAATGGGCCTGGTAGCCCTCCCATTCACAGCCATTCCTACTGGTACAGAACATACCGGACCTATCACCGTGAGACAGGGGGGCTTGCCAGGGTCATGTATGTTAGCACTTAGTTATTTTTCTGTGTCAGTCCTAGACTTCGGAGTGTAAAGGATTTTGAGAGTTCAGCTGATGCAGTAAAGCTTCTACACGGTTCTTCAAACATCCACCAACATCTAGCTCTTGGAGATCATGCTTTGCGTAGGTCAAACACTGACTGATTGAAAGTTGGCTTGAATCTGGAGGAGCCCAACACGGCTACCCGTGGTGGTTGGGTTGAAGTACTACTTAGACAAGTTTGTTCCACATATTTCTGAGCCTGCCCACAAGTGGCAGCATCTCACCCTCTTAACATGCAGACATGTGGTTGTTAAGTGAATGCAGAGCGGTTACAGAATCATGTTCAAGTGTTCACATAAGCCTTGTGTGTGCATGAGTGTAAAGGATAAAACATCTGTGCAGATCATTGTGACCCAGAGAGAAGTGTTCATAATGCAGCTGTCTCCTCTGGAGGAGGCAGCAGTAGCTCCACTGATGGAAGCATTTGTAAGAGCAACATTATCTTAAAGTCTTTACACTCTGTGACAGGGATGATGTCACCTGATGCTCCCTGAGCTCTCAGTTCCTTTATTAATCACAATAATGATTTTCACACCAGAGTTTCTGTTGGGTCATTTAAGGAAGAAAAGAATAACCGATAGGAAGGGCGGTTGAGAACCACCGGCCTACAGTCTGAGAAACAGCATGGGATTGAAAGCTAAGCCTTGAACCTCTTATTTTGTGTTTTTATGACATTTAGGTAGGCTGAAACTTTGATTGTGATTGGATACTAGCTGTGAGTGTTGAACATCACAACAGCAGCTGTGGTGGAAAGAGAGGAAGCTACACCTAAATCTGAATCTCACTTTCAAGCAAAACATTGTTTCAACTTTACTTTTACGTGATACGTTGATGTTTTAATGAAACCACTGAAATACCACAAGTAATTATGATTGCTATTCATGACATATATAGCCGAGGTGAAATGGCTTTTGACAATTAAATTAACTTTTAAAAAAACTTTTCAGTTTGTGATATTTATTTATGACCACTTTTGACAGTCGTCTAACAATTATCTACATTGAGATTATTGTCCTGTTCCCGAACTATCTGATGTCCCATTAATCATGTTAATATTGATCGTAGAAGCAACAGAAATATAGAGATCAAGTAAAGAAGAAACTGAGACTTGATCATTTTGGCAAAAATGCGAACTCATCCATCTTTGCGACACAGAAAAGCATTAAAATACAGATATGACTGGACTTCGGGAAATAAATGAACAGGAGTCCAGTTTTTTACTTTAAAATTACATGAAATCAAAATAATAGTATTGAAAAACTTAAGACATCCCACTTAATTAAAGAAATAGACAAAAGAATGCTGGGACATGAATGAGTGCTTTAAAGGTGGAGATGGAGAACAACAAGGTCATTGTGTGATCTGTGACTGAGAACTGTGTTTCAAGAAAAGTAGAAAAGTAAATAATTTTGCCATCTGATGTTTGTCATTCAGGAGCCCAATTCTCCTGCTGGCAGCCCTCCTCACTCACCTCATGGGAACGGGCTTGACCGGGCACCGACCCTAAGGAAAGAGCTCCCAGGTTCCTCGAGCACAGGCGAGGCTTCTTCCACACCAAACCCTCGCAGTCCCACACCAGGGAAGGCCAAGGACCCTGCACAGGTAGGTTCCTTCAAAAATTTCCAGTTCTTTTATGCTTAATGAGAGAGAACAAAAAAAGACTTTTCGTACCTTTACGCTGCTCGTTGCAGGTACATTTTTCTTAGTCATTTATCACGTTTTCCTTTGGGAATAAAAGACAACTCGTACAGCGTGTAACTACTGCACAGTGCATTATTCTTGTTCTACTAAACCTCTGATACAACAGCTGTTCCATCAAAATAAACCTTTCAATTTGCACTAATATTGATAAAAAAAAAAGTAAATTCTGAAGATTAGTGCAAACAAGAAGAGCTGTGGCATCAAGTCTGTCATGTGTTTCCTGTTTGACATCCCTACAGATGGATAAGTCTCAGTCTCCATTGTCCAAATCTGGCACCCCATCCCCATCCCACCGTGAAGCTCTTACCCCAGGAGCACCAGGAGCTCCAGGTCCCAGCAACTCCTGCCTTCGCCTGGTCAGCAAAGCAGCAAGCAGTGCAGATCCTCTTGGTGAGACTCTCCCGACTGACCGAATCAAGCCTGCTGACATTTCGAAACGATAAAGCTGCAGAGCCGCAGATAAAATAGCGTGCTAACACAAGGTTTTACAATATTAATCTTGCATTACTCGGCTGCACATGCATTTATAACTACTCTATATTTGTGAAGCCAGCTTAAAATTTTAATGTAATTACACATCTCGGCTATTAGTGGAGGAGGAAGTCACATTATTTTCTAAATCAGCTGCTTGACCAGAGCACATGCATTTCTCTAAATGAGGAGAATTAGTTGGACCCAACAGCTCCTTTAATTCAGCTGCCGTGACTTTGAAGTTGCCCTCAGTCTGCTTTTGACCTTGCAACAATATATTTTCCTATCGGCGATGTTTTGAGTCATTAAAACGTTAAGAAATCTGGACTTGACTCACATTGTTACTGCGGTGCTCTTGATCAAACCTTTTAAGTGACAAGTTCTGTCCTCAATACTAAAAACTTTTTGTTATATAAGTAAAGTTTGATGAAATAGGAAGTTTTCCATTCATCACAGCCCCACTGCATTTGTGCTTGTATACTGCGTATTTTTCTCCCTCATTCTTCCCATCCTTCAATCGCTCCTTCCTCTTTCCCTTCCTCCCCAGCTCTCCGCAGCCCCTTGTCTGTGCCTCCCGGTTCATACCCGGCTCATTTTGGCGTGGTGTCCCATGCAGGACTGAATGGTGAGCTGGCCAGCCCAGGAGGATTCGGAGGGGCTCTAACTCTGTCGCCACAAATCAGCGCGGCAGCCAGCGCCTACTCCCGCAGCCCCATGGTGAGCAGGAGATAAATTAGTCCTCTCACAGTTTCCTTGATCGCTGCTGTCACAGCATTGTTGAAATACGTGATGAATCAGGTCTGCATTGTCGGTACCACTGCGTCACATTCATTATATTCTCCAATTTGTCATGTTTTATATTCTTTATTTCACCTTTATAAAGATCAACAGATGTAGAGCTCTGACACCGTGGAGCTGGTTGCTTCCTCAAAATGATGCATGTTGTCTTCATGTTTAGTTTGTCGTTCTGCAGAATCATATTTATAAGCAAGGAGTCCAAACAGGCCAACCACAGTGTCCTACTTATTCATTATTATGTTTATATCAGATCAGATTAAACCTTTGTTTTTTGTATTTGAAAAATGAATGAGCTGATGTTACACAAATGTACTATTGAATGATTTTTTTTTTTTCCTCCCACCAGGTGGCGTATGACACCCGGTCTCACCTGAGGGCTCCAGGGCTTTCTTCCTCTCTCCCTGGTTCCTCTGGAGGCAAGCCGTAAGTTGATGTTTCTCTAACATCCTTCAGTTTAATGTTTCCTCCAGCATTAAATAAAATTTCATCACCATTGTGGTTCACACAGTTATTTAACCCTCTGTGTCTTAATGGGTTAAATAGGCAGTGAAGCACACACTTCCCACTGTCCATATCTGATTCATCAATATATGCATGTTTACACTTTGCATAAATACTTGCAGTATTGTATATTCCCAAGTCACAAAAGGATGTTAAACTGTCCATTTTATGACTAAAAACTGATAATTCTGTGGAGCAGGATAAGATAATGGCATATACTTCAAATATTTGAAATCATACTCTGTGAAAATCCAAAGATATTTGGACTGGACAAAATAATTTAGATGGGAATCAAAGTTCAGTGTTGCACATTACCGGTTTGTGAAAGCTCTCCATGATGAGGAGCTGTAGATGTGCACGTCGTCTACTTGGACACATTTGGACTTTCTCTCCTGTTTTTGCTAGATTTTGGACACAGAGTAATTGTCCATTTTTTTGTAATTTGTTGCAGAGCGGCAGTTCATTCCTGTGTTGCTAATTTGAAATCATAAACCAGCCTTGCCTTCCAGCCGCTGCAGTATTGATCAGCTATTAGCAATGCCACACTGACTCTGCCCTGGAAAACAATCTGCTATTAAGCACTCCTGTCCAGTTGCTCTCAGCCCAGTATCTTCCCAAATTTGAGCCAACATTAGTTGAGTTTTAAGGCCATTACAGTCATCAGGCTTCCCAGCTTTTTCACTGCTTGGTGTGGTGAGTTGTGTGCATTTCTCTGCTCTCACTTCCTAACTGACTGATTTCATCCAGTCTGGTTTTCTTTAGCACGTTTGACATCAGTTTCCTTCCCAGTTTGGCTCTTTCATTCTTGAGAGAAACCTTACTTCTGCTCTCCTCTTTCCTGTCTTCTCCTCAGCGCCTACTCGTTCCATGTGAGCGCAGACGGACAGATGCAGCCGGTACCGTTCCCTCCCGATGCCCTGCTGGGTCCGGGAATCCCCCGCCACGCTCGTCAGATCCACACGCTGAACCACGGGGAAGTGGTGTGCGCCGTCACCATCAGCACCTCCACGCGCCACGTCTATACTGGAGGCAAGGGCTGCGTCAAGGTGTGGGACATCAGCCAACCAGGAAGCAAGAGCCCCATGGCCCAGCTGGACTGTCTGGTGAGACATAAGGGCTTTTACACAGTGTCACCAGCTGCTCAACAAACCACCTTCTTCTTCCTGAATCAGTTACAACCTTGATAATCTAACTACGTTTCTAATCGTGTCCAACCAGAACCGGGACAACTACATCCGCTCCTGTAAAATCCTCCCCGACGGGCGAACCCTGATTGTCGGCGGGGAGGCCAGCACGCTGTCAATCTGGGACCTGGCCACGCCCACTCCCCGCATCAAGGCGGAGCTGACGTCGTCGGCTCCGGCCTGCTACGCTCTGGCCATCTCCCCTGACAACAAGGTCTGCTTCTCCTGCTGCAGCGATGGCAACATCGTGGTCTGGGACCTTCACAACCAGACTCTAGTCAGGTAAGACGCCAGAAAAATCGAATACATTTTTGTCTTTTGTGATATACAGTATATCAGGGAAAAGAAGGGGAAGTGTAAAAGAGAGAGGAGAAGGGTAAATCAGAGGACAGCCAATAAAATGAAAAATAAGGGGGATGAACTTGCCACAGGAGGCGTAGAGAAAATAAACCGATCAGAGTTGGCAATCCAAGAGAGAAAAAAAGAACTGAGGGAAAAACAGGGGCGAAAAAAGTGAAGTGCTAGCGGGGTGAGAGGGAAAAAAAGTGGATCATGCGGGTGAGTTTAGGGCACTCGATGCTACCAGGAGAGAAGGATTAAAATATATTCATTTTGACACCGGCAACAGCAGAGAATTAAGGAGACATGCAGAAGGTCGAGGCTGCTGCATTTGTGTATTTGCGAGTTGGGGTTTTGGTTCTCATGTGTGTCTCTCTCAACAGGCAGTTTCAGGGTCACACAGACGGGGCGAGCTGCATCGACATCTCCAACGACGGCACCAAGCTCTGGACGGGCGGGCTGGACAACACGGTCCGCTGCTGGGACCTCCGAGAGGGACGGCAGTTGCAGCAGCACGACTTCACCTCACAGGTACCGGTGTAGCCTCCCTGAATGAGATCAAAAATCTTCAAAGTGTGCTGAGTCTGAAAGAAAGCATGTTGTGACTCCTGGTGCAGTAGCACAAATAAGCAACCTATCATTTACAAATAAGAGCACCAGACACCACCAAAGCACCCAAGGGAATGGCACATTAGGAGAAAGAGATGGCAGGAAGCTGAAATGACAATTAAATCAAAATGATGGCTGCACGTGCTGAGGATGAAATTTCTCCGCAGATCTGAGGCAGCGGCAGAAATGACCATGATTAGGAAAGCTAGAGGTGAAGCTGAAGCCTGGGAAACAAGCAAAAAATAAAGAAATAAAAGTATGAAAGAGGACTCTTGGAAAACAAAATCAACCCCTGGTAGATTCCAAAACATATTTAGCAGGATTCAGTAAAACATGCTCCGAGCACGACGAAATCATTCGTGAAGTCAGCATTGAACTGTCTTGCCACAGAAAGCAAAGGTGCACGTGGAGGAAAGCGGCAGTGAAATTTCATGAAAAGAACACTCATCAACTGTTAAGCAGGGGTGGATTAATAATACTCTGGGCTTTTGTTGCTGTCAGCAGGACAGTGGATCATTTCACTGGAAGATGTTCAAGTCTGAACAACTCCTGAAAGACACCAACTGGCTGTAAAAACTATTACCGTTACTACTTCATATCCCATTCCTTTTTGTATTTTGAAACTGTAAATTATTTAAATAAAAAGTAATCTTGCACAAAACATGCAATCATAATAAAGATATCCTTAAACTTTAGGTTTATGGTGTTTGGAAATAAGCTAAATATTTATGTGTTGACCAGACAACAGAAACATCAAACTCAATCAGAATCACTGATAACAGGAGAATGAGTTCACCTCACAGGTTCACATACAAACTCTGCCTCATCCTCACTTTCTGCGGTGTTGTCAAATAAGTTTTTATCCAAAATCTGATGTTTTCTCTGCTATTGCTTTCTATCTCTTTATCTGCCACCTTCCCTCCTGATCCCCTCTCTCCTTCTTTTCTCAATGTCTTCATTCATTCTGTATTTATCTTGTTTATGCCATTCATTCATCATTTTTCTCTTTAACTTTCAAAAATCTTACCGCTTTTATTTTCACTGAGCATCTTTCATCTCCTCTCTCTGATGTCTTACTGCCCTTCATCTCTACTTCAATCTTTCATCTGCTCTCATGGCCTCCATCCATTGTTCTCCTGCCATCAACCTTATCTTTCTTCCTCCCTCGTCCTCCATTCCCACATCTCTTCTTTTATTCCACTTCTGTTTTCATTTCTGAACTAATGCTGAACCCCCACTGCCCAACCCTGATTTGCTTTCCTCTCATTTCCTCCCTGCCTTCATTCATCTTTCTTTGATCCCACCCGGCCTCACCTTTTCTTCCTCCAGATCTTCTCTCTGGGCTACTGTCCGACAGGCGAGTGGTTGGCTGTTGGGATGGAGAGCAGCAACGTGGAAGTCCTGCACGTGTCCAAACCTGATAAGTACCAGCTGCACCTCCACGAGAGCTGCGTCCTCTCCCTCAAGTTCGCCTACTGTGGTAAAAATATGAGTGCACATTTTTTTAATATCATTTAGCAGTGTTATGGATTTATTAATAGCCTGTATGTCAGTCTAGTCCACACTCTTGGTAACACTCGTGATGTGTGTGTATGTGTTATTTCAGGAAAGTGGTTCGTGAGTACAGGAAAAGACAATCTGCTCAATGCATGGAGGACACCATATGGAGCAAGTATTTTCCAGGTGAGAGTTGAAGGCGCTGCTCTAAGATGTTTATGTGCTCTGGCAAGATTATATACACTCATCAGCAAAAAACATTTAAACCAGTGACAAGTAAAGGAACACTTATTCTGTTGCATACAATGGTGAAACGTGAACAATGTGAAATGCATTCTGGCATTCATGCGGATGTTATTTTGTCAAAACGTCCCATTTATGCCAAATGCCCTCCCCGAGGGTAACAGCCTCCCCCAGCAGGACATCAGTGGGCCCTCCAGAAAACTGCTTGGGTCTCCAAACGCCCCAGATACCAATCTGATGGCATCTGTGGGAAGCAAGCACAATCCAGGAAGCCCTCACCCCACTTTATTGTTAACATTGACAACCAGATGCTCCAGATGTTCTTCGTCCTGCTCTGGCAGGTCAGAACCATTTTGAGAGCAGGAAGTGGGCACAGCATTAGGCAGCCGGTCGAGGTACATGGTCATATGCAGTGATGTGCATATTTGGACGTGGTAGTCATCCGTTTGTTAGTGAGGAAAGGTCTTAGCTTCCTGCTCGTAAAGTTTAACTACACACACACAAGCACACGGAGCCTCCAAGGCAAAAGAGAGAGATTTTTTGATCCAAGATGACTTGTGGAGGTTTATCAAAAGGTGCAGGCTGCCAAATGCGTACTCTCTCTCAAAATAACCAAATGTAATAATTCCACCTTGTTGAATTGCTGCATCTGAGGAAACATTGATTCATGCATATGAGCCACGGGCTATTTTTAGCTTAAATGTCGGTGTGGATGGACCTGGAGAAGGGAGGGTTTAATCTGATCATGTTGGATGAGTGTGAAGCGGTGCGGCTGTCATGCAGCGGGCAGCAGGGTTGGCGGCTCCGTCTCTCCCTGTGGACCGAACGGAGAATGCCAACTATCTGACGTTGTTATCCAAAATGCCAAACGTTGTTCCTGTCGTTCAGCTTTCTCCTGTCACTGTGTTGAACAGCGCTTCTCTCTCCTCCTCTTTCTTCTTATTCACATTTCTATCCTTTATTTTTTTTAAAGCCCTATTCCTCTCTTTCTACCATTTTCCTCTTTCTCTCCTTGTATCTCTTGTTTCCCTTTCTTCCCTTTTGGCTTCTCTTTTTTTTTCTCATCTGTCTGAACCGTTCCCCTGACATTTGTCTCTGACCTTGTCCTTTTGTTTATTACTGTCCTTTCTTTCTGTGGTCTTCCTTGTAATCTTTTTCAAATCAATTTTTTTCTTTCATTATGTCTTTTTTCCCCCTCTCCTGCGAGCTGTTATTCCAGCCCTTTGACATAACCTTACTCATTTTAATCAAATGTTTCACAAAGGGAGAGTAACAACACAAAAAATGTCATGAAGAGAGTTTTTTATCAACACAAATCCACTTCACATAAAAATGTACAGTAGATTAGTCTTGAGCTGGGAAGGCATATTTTATTATTTAAATTGTAACAATTTTCTTCTGTTTCCTAATAGTGACTGGGTAGTTCTGCATAGCTGAAGGTTTTCATGAAGAGCTGGCATGATTGAATTTACAATATAATCATTTAAACTGTTTTTCACACTAAAAATAAAATCCTTTTTGCCCTGAAAGTTTTTAATTACATTTTTGTTGATCCACCATTTTATGGTTTTAACAACTCAATGGTTAAAAATTAACAAGTCATTAAAAGCACAGACTGTGTATAAAAGATGCAGTTAATCGGAAGTCTGTTTGTCCAGGTTATAATGGGACTTTTTCAAAATCTACTTTGAGATCTGCAACATGCAGTATGAGTTATGTTGTAAATGACGGCCCTTTTAAAGTAAAACAGACAAATGTCCGCCATGTGTCTCATAAGTACTGTTGAGTGAATGTTCATAGTTTTTACTATGGTTTTTCTTCGCATCCACCTTAAGTTCACATAGTTGACCTGTGCAGGGCTTTGAGTTTATATGAGAATAAAGATGTCTGGCCCCATAAACTCTTATGTGAGGAGCAGAAGAGTGACCTGAAGATTTGTATGTCCTGCACTCATCCGAAAACTGTACATGGTCTTCTAGAGATGGGTGACTCCTCAACTGCTCTTCTGTATATACAGTCCCTCTGCAAGCAAGATTAAAACAAAAATACACACACCCACGGTGTCTCAGCAAAAGGTGAATCACTGATCCAGTCTGGTTTTTTGGGGGGGGATTTCATACAGTTTAATCCTTTTAAAAGCTTCATCTTCTCCAAATAATGTCTGTCTGCTTTGCTTGAGAACTTGTCACTGCGTACCTGTTTTATCCCCCGCCTGTTTTCGATCTGTTAGTCTTGATTCTTCTGAAGTCATGTGGTTTCATAGCTACAAACATGGCTGCCATTCATGAAGTTTCACGTTCTGTTAACCGAGAGCAGCAGCACGACATCCTCATGCTTTGCATTAATTCCTCAATGTTGCCCAACAGGTGAGATGTTCAACTACCTGTACAGTATTCCCATTTTCCTCTGTTGAAGTGAGCGTACGAGGGTCGGAGAGAAAGAGATCGTAATGAAGCGGCACCAAGGCTTTAAGCCTCTGGGCATGGAGATGTAATGAATTTAAAAAAAAACATAATACACGTGCCTTTTAGCTTTTATGTCTTCTCAGTAAAGTAAACTACCAGTCTGTTGATGGGGTTAAAAAACAAAAAAACAGGTTCTGCTTCTGTCATAAGAAACAGGCAAATGGAGGCCTAAAAGTTGCTGACAGTCGGCATAGCATGTGTCTAACCAGTTAAAAGAATAAAAGAGCATCTTTGAAGTGAACAGAAGAAAAAGGACTGTCACATACTCTCATCATTAAGTTCTGCTAAATGGTACAGAATAAAAATTCTGTTTGAAGATGACTGAAAACTTGAGAACAAAAACAGTTCTCTCTCGGGTTTTCTCTTGTTGCATGTTCCTTCATATTTTTAAAAAGAAGTTCCTTTTTTATTTCTAAAGTCCATTTTTTCTACGTTTAGTGAGATTGATAGGAGAGCAAAGTAGCTAATTTCTCCACACAAGTCAGGTAGTTCTTAGGAGAGGTTTTTGGTGTTAATGTATGACTAAATTTTGTTTTATTTTACTATCTTATATTAAATATTTTTAGAAATGTCTGTGTGTTAAGTCCTAGTGGGATTTCTGTCTTTGAGCCAAACAATTCACCAAACTAGAACTGAAGGGCTTCAAGGTGCAACGCTAACTGGAGAGCTACTGTGACTTTCCAACAAGTTCCTCTGTGCTTTACTTTCCTGTCATTTTCAAACCTGTCCTGTAAACTGTCAACGCACTCCTACCTCCTGGACATCCCTCTCTTCCCTTCCTGCTATCTTAGTTTTGTACCAGGGATCTTGTGCAAAATGGCCTCTCACCAGTGCGGTGGTGATTGACAGGCCTGCCGTAGCGGGAGAGAGAGCAGAGAAGAGGACAGAGGAGTTTTTAGAGGAGCAGGAGCCGTGGATGTGAGAGAGGGGCACTGAGTGAAGGGAGGAGAGGGATGAAGAGCAGAGTCTGGGCAGGAAGGAAATAAAAAGATAAATGATGATGGTGCAGGATGGGGAGGGGGCAAAAGGAGGCACTTTCAATCATGTGAAGCCAGGTGCTCAAGTCTGGGCTTTCTGACAAAGAGGAAAAAAATGAAGCAAATTAAAAAGCAGGATTGTGCATTTTGCCAGTTCAACCCATCTGACTCGTTCTGTTATTGATGCTTGAACCTGCACTTAATGAGGCGGCGTCTCCCCAACCAAAGACAGAAACAAGAGCCGCGAGTCTCACGCTGAAGCAGACGAATTTGTCAGCATCCTGGAGCTGTGCGGTTGTCTGTTTGGAAATAATTGCCGGCTGTTTTGAAATGCAAATATGTCTTGTGTGATTGGGGATTAAGTGATGAGTCATATCTTTCCTAACATTTCTCTCTCTCTTTTTGTGTTTGTCTCTCTCTCTCTCCGTCTGTCACCGTCCATGTCACCCACTCGCAGTCCAAGGAGTCTTCGTCTGTGCTGAGCTGTGACGTCTCCCCAGACGACAAGTACATAGTGACTGGCTCCGGAGACAAGAAGGCCACCGTGTACGAGGTGGTGTATTGAAGGCCGGGATGAGTTGAGAGGAGAGAATGGATTTTTTTTTCCCTTTTTTTTTTTTTTTTTTTTTTTTTTTTTTAAAGGAAGGAGACTATGGAGGACAGGCAATTATTTGCCCTGCCAACCACTTTTGATCCTCATTACATCAGCAACAGCAGCACCTCTGTCTCAGTTCTCCTGAGTCCTCCTGACCCTCAGCCCTAAGACTTAACCCTTTCCACCTTTTCTGCTGTGTGTAGCTGCTGTGGAAGCTCCTGGATGCCCCCCAGCCACCCGGCGCCCTCCCTCCCACTTTTAGCTCAAGGAATGAGGCATGACAACTGATAGAAAGGCAGAATGGGAAACGGCAAGATAAGAAGGACAAAGGAAGAGGGCGGTGGAGTGTAAAGATAAAGCTGCAAGGAGAAGGAGGCGAAAGACGAGTCGAGAAAGCGAGCGCGCGGAAGGAAGAGAAATGGAAGAAGGGAAGAGGAGGAGGGAGGCTGGGTAATTAGGGCTGTTTCCTGATTAAGAGCTCAGCGAAAGGGAGGCCCCCAGAGGAGGCGTGGAACGGCACTGTGGGAGTGCCAGCCAGGAGCACTGATACCACACAATCGATTCATTAGCCAGACAGCGGAGGCCTTAATGAGGCTGACGCCGCAGCTCCATCTCCCCAGTGAGAGGTGTCAGGAGCCGGGGAACGATGACGCTCCGAGATGGAAAGAGGACCGCTTCAGATTTCCACGTTCACCGAAACCTGCTCAGAGACACAAACACATGAGCTGCATGTCACTGTGCGAGAAGACACGCACGCCGTTCCACCCCCCTCCAGGTGAATGTACTGAGGGAGGGAAAAAAAAAAAAAAAACACGCATCGAGCACCCAATTAAACATTCAACGCAGCGCCTCCCGTCTCACTGCTTAATATCTATTTTATTTTGGTCTGACAAAGGCAGCGTCTAATGAGCAGCGGAGTGGATGGGATTCTCCCCGGGCCCCACAGACACAAACACAGAACATCAGCCGAGCTGTTGGTTCTGATTCCTCTGGATTGTTCTCCTGACACTCCGCTGCTCTCGCTCTCATTAAAAGGCACTTGGAGCTGGATGAAGTGGTGCCATACCGATCTCACTGTAAGGCAGACAGGAATTCATAGATTCATACGCTGCGATTACATGTTCATCAGTAGCCAACTAAACAAAAACAAATCTGATTACTTTCAAATTTTATGCAACCCGTTTTATTATTTTTTTTCCTACGATCAATCAGGCTTTAACGTTGTTTCTTTCTGCCTGCAGCCTTGGTAGATAAGCTTGAGTTTCATATAGTTTTAAAGTAAATTATGATTTTTTTTTTCTTGCCAAGATTTAAATGAATGAAGATCTACCCTGTTCTCTTATCTGTAAGCCAAGTGTGAATTAGTTGAAGCTGCAGACTGAAAATTACCAGCCTTATTCTGAGTGTAGCCCGCTGTGTCAAAAAAGCACCCCGAAGACCTCGCAAAGTGTGGAAAAATAAATAGATAAATAAAAGAAAAGAAACGAATTCTCTTGATCTGGAGCAGTTAAACCCAGTAAGCCCTTAAATCCAGCTTTCGCTTTTGAACAGATGAGATGCAGCCGGGTTGTTGGTGAACTTTGAAGATTTCAGGTAGTCGTAGCAGTTGGCCAGCAAAAACTGATGTTTTCATTATGTGCAATTAGTGAGTCGCCGTTGCCGTTCAGACGTGACCTTTTCCCCAGAACGGGAGCGAGTGAAAGAAAAGTCCGTCTGATGCTTTAAAATGTTTGCCTTTGAATCCTCTTTGTATCATATCCCAGACCGCTGACAAACTGTATATCAGAGCTCCCGTTTCTGTAAAGCATGTGTCACACATTTAGACCGAAAAGGCACATTTGAGTCATTTTTGTTACTCATTAAAGTCGGTATTTTTCATGACTAGTGATTGCTTGTCTGTAGTGATGTTTTTGTCTCGGGGTTGCCTATGACGAGTTTTGCGTTGAGAGATGGATGCAATCACACACAGACGGAAAATCAAGGGAGCACAGGTTTTTGTCACTTTTTTTTTTCATTATTTAATCAGTGTACTTTTTTTATATATATATATCTTTGGTGGTGGGTGTCAGCCAGAGAGCACACAGCATCAGCAATCCTCTGTAAAGTTAAAATTAAAAAAAAAAAGAAAAAAAATCACACCCTCTGTATAGGAGTTTGTTGTTTATTTTTTAATTTCTCTTTACAAAAGTGCTAGTAAGCATACTTTAGTCTGTTTTCAGTCCTTATTGTGTAATATGAAACTCTTATTTCTGGCATCGGCTGCTTTAGATTTATCTGTCCAGGAGGTTCCACGTCTACTGCATGCTTGTTGCACTACAGCTCCGGAAACCAGTCGGGTTTTACTTGGTGGTAAATGTGAACAGTCTCAAAGCCACCATTTAGCAGAAGAATGAAGTTTATGTTGCATCATGCAACTTGGTTCAAATGTATAAAGTTCTAGCCCGATTTGCCACTGCTGATGCAGACCACAACAGTTGTGAGGGACTTGGACCGTGGCCGGTGCACCGGCGAGGATCCAGAGATGATCTGTACAGTTTCATGCCTTTGCCCGCCTCTTTCCCTTCCTGTCTTACGTCCACAGGCAGACCTAACCGATACCCAAGCTTGTATATCTCAAAACGATGCTGTACGATGGTTGTGCATATGGTGGTATAGCGTGAATATTTGGGACATAGTATTTGATACTCTTCTTAAAAGTATATAACATCTCTCTCCTCTGCCTTTGCTTCTCTTTTCCAACAATGTAAAAAAAACAACTTTTTTTTTGTTTTGTTTTATGAGCTCATGTTAAGTTTCACTTTTAAAAAGCCAAGGAACTTTTTTTTTTTTTTAATGCACCGTCTTCCCGTCTAATGCGTTGCCCTTCTGCTGTACAAGAAATATTATGTGTGAGAAATAAACCAAACTTGTGTTCATCCTTTTACGTGTCTTCTGAGTGTAATTTTACTGTTGAGCTGAAGCTTTTCTGCTACTTTATTGGACCACTTCGGACCAGGTATAGTCTCAGACTGAAGTACAGTCGTCCCCAGCTTTGCCTTTAATGGCAAATTCTGAACCAAGAAATCAGCTAATAATGTGTAACCAGCACTTTGTTTTATAAGCCACCAACCAAATCTGAATTCTTGAGTTTTCCCTGAATATTTGTTTCATCCTAAGGAAGAACAAATTCTCATCTCGTACAGGAAGCCATCATTACCCAGAAACTGAAACAGAAGTGAAGCACCGTCTATAAAAGAGGAATGTGTATGTAGTAATTATATTTATATTCAGCTGTTTCTCAGCTTAGTGTGAGAAAATGTGAGCTGGGCTAGGAGCTGACGTTCTCTCCTCAGGTAATAACTTGCCTCGTGAATTATGCATCTCTTGTGTACAGGGTACACTTGCATGCAAGTATAACATAAGAGATATCAGGAGTTTTTTTCTTTGTCTGCTGTGAAGAGAGCTGTAAAGACGTGGTCAAAAACGGAGCTGTTGTACTGATCCTCTGAGATGCTGTGATGCCTGCACGTCATACAGACTTCATTAACTTGTAAAGATAGAAAGAGGAGAGCAGGAGGACAAAAAGAAAAAGCACAATTCTCACCTTTGACTCGAGTCCTGCAGCTGCAAGTCACCAAATTCATCCAAGGTCCTTCTGCCGTGGAAAGCTGTTGGCCATTTGGTGATGGATGCCACACATCGACTTTATTATGGCACCAGTTAAAAAAACATATGCTGCTAATGTGGCTGCTGGTCTTTAATCTTCCCTCCTGATAGATGAAAGCTAAAAGGAAATGTCAAATAACCAAACGGGGAATTTCTGTTCACTTAACACCGACAGCCGCTTTAATAGAAGAATAATCACACACAGCAAAGTCATTGTCCGTCCTGTAACAGCAAAGCAGCTGTTGTGTTTTTGAAGATGATCCTCCTGCTGTCATGACGATTCAATTTACATTTCAGTTGAAGAGCAGAGAATATCTAGGATTTTTATTCCTTTATTAAGTCTTATACTTTAAGACCCAATAAAAAGCGCTACGACCTTGAGGTAGATCTGTGCTGATTATGAGCATTATTGCAGCAGTATTTTGTGCATTAAAAGAGGTCAAAACTTTGAATTCAATCTTATATCAAGTGAAATCAAGCTAAATGTATTAAGTGAACAGTATGCTACTCTAGACATAAGATAAAAGCTTCCCTTGTTTGTTTCCTGATGTTTTCTCCAAAAAAGACTTGAAGTTTTGTCTCAGCAACATTCACCACCACATCCAGAACCACAACAGAACTCTTTCCGGGCCTTACTGCTGTAATAACATCCTTCCCAGTGCAGATCAGTTTTGTTTCCTGCTCTGCACAAAAACTCAACTGTAAAGCTGCATTATTTACTTCACAACAATGCTGCAAATAATAGCTTAGTCGTGCTGAGTGTCTGAATCCCCAGATACCTTTTTTTTTTTCTCTCTCCACGTGTGACGAGGCAGACGTTCACCAAAGCCGAGCACCTCGGCGTTGTCTCAGAGTGAAAGACGCCTCATCACAGGAGAGCAGAGGCAGCGCCTGTACTCACCTCTCACATCTTTCATCCATCTAAATATTTCTAAGATGCTTTCTGACACCACGCTGTGAGAACACACTTCTCTGGCTGTTACAGTTTAAACAAATATGAAACAACTGCTTCCCCTTTTTTTTAAAAAAAAAATCCCAGTTTAGAACATCCTAGTAAAACCTGCCACGAGAAAGAGCTGGAGAACAAGCTGCAAACTTACACCGCAGCTCCAAATAACTTTTACACTCATCTCTGGACTGAGGAAAACATGAAAAGCAAAAATCTGGACCATTTACCTCTCAGACACAAACCTGTCTGTGACCTTAAAGCAAATCAAAGGCACATCCCTGTTTGTCTTTAGAGAACTTTATTTACATGTTCATATATAGCAAGGATCATGAAGGTAGTTCTGAAAATACCAGTCAGTCAATATGTGCCCCGACAAAGACAATAGAAAAACACGTGTGATGTTGAAACGTTGAGTGTTGAGGATGAAGGTAATGAAAGAGGATGTGTCCTGATGCTGAAGAGTATTAGGAAAGGACTTTACTTTTCTGTCTTCTGTTTGAGGTTGGTTTCCCTAAAACGTCTTCAGAATTAGTTAATCTCCACAGTTTTACGAAGAAAGAAAAAAACAAAAAAGGAAAATGAACATCAATCTGAGTTTGAGGAGACCAAGTCCTGATCCGTCACATATGCACAAGAAATGATACAATCATGTTGCTGCTGAAACCTAAAAAAAGGAGGAGAAAGAAAAGTCGCCGGGACCTCACAGCAGAGCATCCCACCATCTGCCACACAGCCTTGTGCTGTGGGCCGAGCCGGACCAGGTCGGCCTAAACCGGGCTGAGCCATACCAGGCCGGGCTAAACCGGGCTGAGCTGACTCCAGCTTAGAATTCAAGACACTACACAATATCAGGACAGTGTTTTTTTCCCCCCTATTAACCCTTTATACCGCTTCTTCTCATCTCCCTGTTGAAACAAAGCAACTGTTTGGAAAAATTCAAAAGCTAAAAAAATATTTTCTTTTTTTTTTTTTTCTTTTTTGCTAATTTCATGTTCACTACAGGAGGTTTTATTTTGTTTTTTTAAAAAAAAAAAAAAAAAAAAAGAACAACAAAAAAACAAAATCAAAAATTCTTTGGAGAATCCCACAGTTGCAGCTATAGACTAGCGTTTCAGAGATTAAAATCAGTTCGTTTTTTTCCAGAGATGTGACTTTGCGCCTCTTTGCTTCCCTCACTTCTCACGAACATGAACAAAACAACAAAAGTACAAGTCGAGTGTCTCTTTTGTTCCATGCCACTGACGCTCTGTACAGTCATTGGTGCAGTAGGGAGCCTCGGCTCCTCCCCCTGATTACTAGTTTGACTTCGTCACGCCAGCAGACTTCAGTAGATGACCTCGTAGACTGTGGCCTTCTTGTCCCCGGAACCGGTGACAATGAACTGGTCGTCGGGGGAGATGTCACAGCTGAGAACCGACGAAGACTCCTTAGACTGACCACAGAGACAGAAAAGTCGTCTTAGCTTTGTTTTTGTTATCCAAGTGATCCGTTTATTATCCTGTGGATGTAAAAGTGACTGATTGAGGGTCTACCTGGAATATGCTGGATCCGTAGGGTGTCCGCCAGGCATTCAGAAGGTTGTCTTTTCCTGTGCTCACGAACCATTTACCTTCAAGACCAAACACACACAGCCATGAGCAGACAAAGGGGATAGTGACTCTCAGAAGTGATATGGAGGAGTCTGAGAGGAATGGCTGCTTTTAGTAAATTGGTTTCTTTCTTACTGAAATTCAACACCTTCAGCTATTATGTCAACAAACAAGGTCTCTGGTGCATGCGTGGGACTTTTGTGCATACCACAGTAGGCGAACTTGAGGGAGAGGACGCAGCTCTCGTGGAGGTGCAGCTGGTACTTGTCAGGTTTGGACACGTGCAGGACTTCCACGTTGCTGCTCTCCATCCCCACGGCCAGCCACTCGCCTGTCGGACAGTAGCCCAGAGAGAAGATCTGGAGACGGGGGGGGGGGGGGGGGGGGGGGG
>JAOWBL010000019.1:15330018-15344771 GCA_028564865.1 Zenarchopterus dispar | reverse complement strand
GCATCGGGAGGGAACGGTACCGGCTGCATCTGTCCGTCTGCGCTCACATGGAACGAGTAGGCGCTGAGGAGAAGACACAAAGGTGGGGGCAAATAAGGGGACACATTATGAAATTTAAAACAAAAAAAATAAAAACATGTGAAGCATTTTCCTGAACCATGTTGGAAGTGGGAAGTCAAAACTCCTCAACTCTCGTTTTCTTTATTAATTTTAAGTTCTTATCAGCAGTTGTGTAATTCATGCAAGGAAATTAGTTGATCACGTACAAAAGTTCTTCCATCCTATAATTTGCCATTTTAATTTTACTGCAGACTCCACTGTAAACACTTTGGTTGTAATCTAATGTGGAAAAAACAGAAAGTCTTTGGAAATGACGATGCGGTTGCTGAGATTCACATCATGATTTACTTTTCTGGGCCACTGCAAATCCTTCCCCGATTCACCGAGCCCGTATCATCTGACCATTACAGAGAAAAAACACACGCAGAAGCCTAAACAGCATAAACAACGAGCGCGAGACTTTGCTGTCCTCGCTATCGGCCATCATGCAGCCAAAGATGGCGTTTAATACCGCAGCTACCTAACGTGCAGCCTATTAAAAATCATCCCCGGCAGAGTTTGAACTTGTTTTCACCTGCATGCTGAGAGTCTGTTGATGGTTGTGTGGAAGGTGTCCACACTGATCCTTTTCAGAGCAGAGCTGAAAGACTAATAAGGATGCAGCCTAAATTTTTATTTTTTATTTTTATGGCCATCATTCGTCCTACAGTTTTGAACTTCAAAAGACGAGAAAAGGTTCATAGTTCTTAGATTTGAAAGTTTTTGCTTTGGTTACCTGATTTTAAGGTTCTTTTATTGATTCATAAAGCTATTAATGGTCTTGCTCCAGCACATTAACACAATTTTTGTCTTAATAATCCTCCAAAAACCATCTAGCCTTCTTTTTACCCAAAAAAAGGCCTAAAACTCACGTTTGTTTTCTTACTGCAGCCCTCATGTGGAGCAGACTTCCTGAAAACCTGCGAGGACCAGCGACACTCGATGGCTTTAAGAGTAAACTCAGGACCTTCATTCTGGGCCGGCTTTCACGGACGTCCGTTTCAAGTCAGTTTTCCATTTATTCATGAATCTGAACCCATTTCACTTCTTGATATTCTCCTTATATCATACCTTCAATCTAGTAAAAATCAAATTGTAATTACTTTGTTATTGCACAAATCACTGGCTAATTTGTCACTTAGCCCACTAATGTAATATATTTTTGAATTATTTCTTAAAACCATTGTTTATTGTTTGATTGTAACCTTTCAAGATTTTTGAATTGTAATAAATGTACAATTCTTTCATCCGTTTCTGGTGCCTCCTCTTTACAAATTCGTGATTTCTGAGATCCAAACAAGATTGTGTTTCATCAGTTTTTCAGTTTCTTTATCTTATATTTCACTTTATCTCATGTTTTTGGAGGGAGTCCAGCTTGGATAGGATGGGTTGGGGGTTAAGTAGGATTTTCACTGCTTAACTTTATTATTTACAGACGCTCTGTAAAAGCATTTTATGCCACATTTAGCTTTATCAAAAGTGGTATACACGTAAACCCTGATTGATTAGCAGAGTAAAGGGACTCATGTCATTATTTTGTCTTTGTTTGCTCCATCCATCGGTTCTGGTTGCGAGGGCAGCAGCCTGAGCAGAAAGACTCAGACTTCCCTCTCCCCAGCCACCTCCTCCACCAGGTCTTCTGGGAGGAAAGTGAAGCGTTCCCCGGCCAGCTGAGAGATATAATCTCTCCTGTGTGTTTGCCTCAGGACCTTCTCCCAGTTGGATATGCTTGAAACACCTCCCCGAGGAGCCATCCAGGAGGTAAGGTACCGAGATGCCAGAACCAGCTCAGTTAGCTCCTCCTGATGTGGAGCAGTCTACTCTGGTCTCTACTGGACAACTGAACATGGCCTGGGTGGACCATGGCCTGGGGTCCACTCATCTCTGGGTTGTGGTGGGGTCCATACATCCATCCAACAGTGGTGCTGTTTGGTACTCTATCCCACCCGGGGATGGACTGTGGCCCCTACCGTGCAGTCTGGCTCCAGGGTTTGGCTGTGACAGTGTGATGGTGCTCCTTCACTGGTTATTCTGTGCCCAGTTATATTTTCTATGTGATTTATTTTAACCTTTGATTGTATTATATTATTGATAGTGATCAGGGTTGGGGGATGGGGGTGGGTGGGTGGGACTGATTTTGTTTTTACTGTTAAAACATTTTGAGCTGCATTTTATTGTACGAAAAGTGCTATATAAATAAAGTTTAAATTGATTTCATTCAGTCTCTAAGAGAGCGTCCAGCCATCCTGCACAGAAAACTCAGGGTAGCAACATAGATCAACTCGAGTTCTTAGATCTTTACACTGACTTCCTGTCTGTCATAGACTAGATTTTAAAATCCTGCTCTTGGTTTATTAATCTCTGAATGGTCTAAGGCCAAAATAAGCTGCATCTCTGATCTCCTGGGCCATTATGAACCAACAGCAGGTCATCAGGGTCACATCTATATCCCGAGCTAAAACCAAACACAGTGAAGCAGTGTTTGGCTTTTATGCTCATCACCTGTGGAAGAAACTCCCAGAATGCATCAGGGCTGCTGAAATTCTCAATTACTTTAAGTCAAACTCAAAACCTTTTGGTTTACTGCCACATCTCAGTAATCTACCATAATGCACTGTAACCTTTATTTCTTGCATCTCATTTGTTTTACTCTTTTAAACTTACATCTGTCTTTGATTGTGCTTTTAAACTCTTACTTTTTATTGCATTTTTTTAATGTTTTTATGTAAAGCACTTTGAACTGTCATACATGAAATGTGCTAGACCAATAAACTTGCCTTGCAGACCTTTCACCAATCTGCCTGTCAGTCTGCCGTTTCATTCTTCCCTCACTCATGAACAAGATCCTGAGATACTTCAACTACTCCACCTGATGCAGCACGGCACTCTCCGAGCTGACAGGGCATCCTACTGAGAGCCATGGTGCCAGATTTGAAGGTGCTGATTCTCATCCCTGCCACTTCACACTCTGCTGCAAACTGCTCCAGTGAGCTCCGATGATGCTCGCTCAAAGACGCCAACAGGACTACACAGTCCACGAAAAGAAGAGATCATTTCTGAGGTGTTTCAGTTAGTTGTGCCTAGAACTTTTGTCCTTAAAAGTTTTACACGAAGACCAATGTGAGAAACTTCAATGAGCAATCTTAAGAGATTAAACGCAAATGTGCTGCTCGAAAGGATACCAGGGTGCTTCTGATGCTGCAGCTGTTCTGCTCTGTTTTTATTTCTTGGTACATACACTTCTCTGCCACATGGAATAAGCCAGCTGTTTGACTTCACACACGTTTAAAAAAAAAAAAAAAAAAAACCTTCAGGACATTCATTAGTAAGCATTTAAAAAAAATCTGACTCATCTGCTTTTAAATTGTTAGTCCTGCATGCACCAGAAATATATTTGAGAGGAAAACAAAGTGACTAAAACCTAACATTTACTAATTGTGCCTCAATAGTAGAAAAATCCTGCTTTGCAAATATCATTGTGAAAAAATTGGGAAAACAAGAAATAAAATAAATCCAACAGTTTGTGGAACTTTTGGTTGCAACTACAGTCCCCATGAAGTCAAATAATAAAAAAGCCAGTTGTTATTCATTCGATTTTAACTCAGTGAATTTTTGAAGAACTTCCTAAAAATGCCAGTGACTCTTTCTGCATTTCGAGGGTGTGCTCAGAGCAGATTGGGGTTTTCAAAGGGTGACGCAGTTAGAAATGCAAGTGAGCAACAAAGAACAGGAAACTCACGGTTTCCCAGAAGCCGGCTGTAAGCTGGCAGGCAGCCCGGGGACCCTCATATGTGGGTGTGGAGACTCATAGCCCACCTGGAAGAGATGGAGAGCCGCAGCATGAGCACACAAATAAGCTAGAGAAGACACCAAGATACGTGGTTCATTAAAAGACAATTGGTGAAAAGAAGAGCTTACTCATTGAACTGGGTAAGATAGTATCACGATGAAAGATTAGGGGGGGCTTTTCAAGAGCCAAGGTCAGAGATTATCAGAGATTCTTCAAGATAAATGGTAATGGTGCATCTCATTTTCTTAAACCCTTCCTTTTCTGTCCTTTCTGTTTTATACGCTGAGGCATTACACACGAGAGTGGCAGTACAAAGACAAACTATCCAGCTCACCACGGGGGACCGTCCATAGCCTGCAGCTGCTGCAGCCGCCGCAGCCGCCGCCGCTCCGTTCATCTGGGGGGAGACCAAGTGGAGGCCAGCCCCATAGCCCGCCGCCCCGGGCAGGTCCCCGTTGACGCCGGGAGGAGGCAGTCCGAAAGCTCCGGGAGGGTACGCTCCCTGCACCGCCAAGGGGTTTCTCAGACCCAGAGCTGGAGGTGGGAGGGAAGAAAAGACAACAGAGTTCATTTATTAATGATTTCAGTAAACAAATTACTGCCTGACACAAACAATACAGCCTGTCAGTCATTTGACAGCTTTATGCGTAATCTTAGTGTAGGCTGGAATAAAACACACCATTTATTGAGGTGACTTCCTCTGCAAAGCCTTTGAAACATCTGTGACTGACATGCTGTGAACAAACCACAACAAAAGAACATCTCCAGCTGCAGAGCTAGACCACTACTGACCCCTGCTGGCCATTCCTACTTCCTGCAGCGAGTCAGCGTCCGCATTCACGTCAACATCCTTTACAACCTCAGTGTGCACATGTAGCTGGACTGTGTGTGTATGCACGCGTAATAGGAGTGTGAGTATGTGAAACTGGAACAGGCACAAACAGGTGATGTGTGAGGGGGGGGGAAAAAGAGAGGAAGAGATACACAGGAATAGATGTAGGTTCATTATGAAGCTGCTCACAGTCACAGTCCATCACCTCTCCTAATCTTTCCATTTAAAAAGTGAGGTGCGCTGAATATTTTTGCCCACAGCTGCTTATTAAGTCCAGATGGTGGTCGGTGGAGGAGAGCTGGCTGACGCTCATACCCAGCCTTGATAGCCTATGCTGCCTTTGTTACACAAATCAACTCTAACAATCTCCATCCAGAAACAGAATCTGATTTTTTTTTTTTTGTTTTAAATTGGTCCTCTGAAGAGTATCACTGCTCTATTTTACCAATAAAGTTATGGTAATGGTCTTTGGGCAACAACAGCAGCTCAAAGATGTACTTACCAAGGGGGTCGACACCAGGTTTGCCTGGCACAGGTCTGAACTGTGGGGGCCCGCTAGGTCCGGGGGTGTTGGACTCCTGAGACATGGGGGTCCCTGGCTTCATACCTGGAGTGCTAGATTTCTCTCTCTGGAAGACAAAAAGGAAAATGAAGCACATCTTCACCGAAAACGTCCGGATCAGAGCGCCCTGAGAATGACCTCTCTAAGGTAAAGATTAAACATCAGTAAAGAACCGAGCCAAGCAGGGAGAGGAGGAATGGAAACAGAAGAAGTGACAATATGACTAAGGAGGAGATGGGATGTTAATTACGCAGCATCACATCAGAGACAAACCAGCGATCTTAAACAAACAGTGTGCCGTTGTTTCCATGTACCTGTGGGGGCTCTTTACCACGAGAGGGGGAAGTTGCACTGCTGGATGAGGCCAGTGAGGTGGGGCTAGCCTGCGGCGGCCCCTCCTTACGGGAGGGGGGCATCTTATCCAGACCATTCTCCCTGGATGAGTAGGACTGCACACTGCGTGGGGATGATGGGTCCTGGGGGAAAAATTTTTTAGGAGAGAACAGCAGAAGATAGACATGAAAACAGCTTTTTTAGATTTTCCACACCGCTCAGCACTTTTCTAGTCTAAACGTTGGATAACATTACTGTCCTGTTCTAGTGAAATTAAGTTTTGTGTAAAATTTTAGAGCAAATCATGCAGGTCAACTTTCTAAGTCAATGAAACAACCAAAGGGTTTCATCCACTGTAGCTAAGGGAGAAAAAAACCTAAAAGCTTGACAAAAAAAAACAAAAAAAACTAAATACATCAACTTTCAAGGTCACCTACTGTTTTCACGTCTCAGCCAACCGAAGCCTCGTGAACTTAAGCTTCATCACACGTTTTAGAACCGTTCTATAAATTCTGCTCCACATTACTTTTATTAGGTATGAATGGTAGGAACAAAAGAAACCAGTTCAATTCAAATTCAGTGCTCCTCTGGACACCTCTCATAGTTAGAGGGCAGAAAATAATAATTCTGTGACTACTTGTTCACAACATTGTCCATATTTGACTTATTCCAAACCAACTAAATTTGAAAACAGTAAATTTAGAAGAAACTGCTTCAACTTCACCACAATTGTACGCAAGTGAACACAAAAGTGCAGAGGTTCTTGAGGATCCTTGACCTTTAAAATTAAAGTTTTTAACCAATCCAAAGCTGTCTTCAGACTGGAAGCGAATAATGCATTTCTCAAATCTGATATTTAGTCAAGAATCTCTGCACTTTTTTTGTAATTTTGTCTGATAAGAGCTCACTTATTACCGCATCGCCAAAACAAATTTCATGCTCTGGAGGTATATTGCATTTTATGGTTTAGTGAGTTTCCTCCAGTTATCCAAGTTGAGTGTCTGGGTTGGGGGGCATCTCAGCGGACACTTTTATGATATAGAGAACTGAGGCTACAACTTCCACCACCGCCGGTATCTACACGCCTACAGTTTGGACACGGCTTTCCAACACTAAGTTCCCTTCAGCTTCGACTTTTCAGAAGCCCAGGAAAAGAATATATTTACAATCACCGACAATGTTCCTCAGCGGAGTCCGTTTGACTTTCCCATTAGAAGAGGCTCTGATGCTGCTGCGCTTCTATCATTTCGGTTCACAGTGGGAAAACTGGAAACTGAAACTTCTGATTGGGAAACCAACGTGCTGGGACATATTTACACGATGACTCAGCTCAAATTTGGTTTCACACAGATTTGCTTTCTTTCTTTTTTAGTATTGCTCTTCAAATATTCATTTAAAAAAATGAATCAAAACAAAAACAAACAACATGAACAGAGTCTGTTTAGCAGTGTACCTGCGTGTTGTTGCATGTAGAGCTAAACGAGGGCAGTTGGGGGCAAAGGAGGGCGGAGGGGGATTACTGTTATTACTATTCATGGGGTCGTGCCGGGTATGTTTACAAGATGTATGCTGATGAAAGCGGTCAAGTGAGGCAAACAGAGGCCAGCAGCCGCCTACTAACCTCGTCCACCACCAAATTATCATCGCTCTTATCCGCATCGCTGCCCTGTGGGAGAAAGAGAGGGAAGGTGAGATGAGATATTCCTGTTCTGCTCCCTCATGTATGCAGACGCCACGTAGGCAAATACAAGCTGCACGAAGCCGTACAAGCGTCTGGGTTTATGCATCTGAAAAAATGTTCTCGTCCCGACAAATAACTTTCAGAGATGCTTGAAAGTATGTGAACAATGAAGACCACAAATGTAATTTATTCGAGTTGTCTTGGGGAGGTGAATTACTCCCAAACTCGTGTTTGTGTTTATTTCTAGAGGACATTTATAATTTTGCGCTACACATTGAAATAATTATGCAAGATTAATGTATATCGGTGAATTTAAACTCTCACAAATGAGTGATAAATCTACTTTTCCACAGTTACAGCGGCAAGATAAATGATAGCAAGAAGCATGATTATTTTAGATAGTTTTTTAAAAAAAAAGAAAAAAGAAAGAAGGAAAGAGCAAGTCACCCAAGTGTGCTGGTCTTCACAGACACCACCAGTCTTATCTGATGAGGACTGACAGCGCTGGGTCAAACTTTTCTACAGTTACTCAAACATTTAAGAGTGTTATGAAAGCATCCTCACATAGTCCGTCATAAACTCCTTCTCATCAGCTTTCCTCTTCTTGCCGTTGCTGAGGTAGTCTGCTGGGCGACCCTTATCCCCGTTGGACAGAGAGCTCTGCAGGGTGGGGGCGGAGGGGAAAGAGGATTGAGAAATGAGAGCAGGGCGGGAAGGCGAGGAGCAAAGGAGAAGTGTGGGTGAAAGTGTGCACGTGTGAGTGTGTGCGTCGGGCGGCGACAAAAGGGAGGAGGAGATGAAGGTAGGAAGGAAAGAGGAGAGGAGATAAAGGGCACGAGGGCGGAGAGGGAGAAGGAGGGTGATAATGAGGTGAGAGCGACTGCATAAATCACGTTGGGCTTAAGAGCTGCAGAGATGAATGTGAACGAATATTAAGCCGCATTGATTGGCCAAACCAGAGCAGGAGTGAGAAGGAGACGAAGTTTCCTTAGAAGCAGCGGAGAAGACAGTGGAGTGGTAAGAGCAGTTTGTGTCACAGATACAACTCTTTAGTCCAATACTGTCAAACTAATAGCAGGGAGATGGAAATTTCCGTCATTTACTTCAGAGTGCTGATGGCTACAGTCCTGCTTTACAAATGCTAGACTTTTTACATGTGGACAAAAATAAAACCAAAGGCGACAGAAGACTTTTACATATAGAAATCAAATCCACATATTTTGTGCCTCTTTTGTTGTTTCAGAACCCCCCCCCCCAAAAAAAAAAAAAGGAGGGACGAGGACATGATTTCATGGTGTAAAAGCATAAAAGTGGACTGTTTTTTTGATGGAAAACATCAGCGTTTATAATTCTGTGTGGGGAGGATGAGCAGTTATAATTGAGCACCGTAAGGCTCCAAGGTGATGGAGAGTGGTATTGATTTTGGAGCGCTTCTTCCCACTTACAAAAAGGATTAGGCACCTTTTTTCTCGTGTAGGTGTTCTTATCCCATTTTTCTTATTTGAAGTAAATAAGAAAAATGGGTTGGTAAACAACATCTCAGTTTTCTGTTTTGGTTCTGAAACAGAAAAGCCAGTACTAATAGTAATAACACATAATTAAATAATTTTTTAAAGATGAAATATCAACAAAGTTGAAGTACAAAACAAAACTATAATCGTATAGTTATTTTGGTGGCCTCAGCACGTGCACACAGAGAAAAGATCACTGACTTGTAATACTTTGCATTATAATCTTTCAAGTAGGAACAGAGTGATGAGTGCTACTTTTTATGGGTTGAAACCGAGACCTCGGTCTCAGATCTTTCAATGTTTCCTGAACTTTCTGAAAGCATCTTGGTGATCACTGAAATAAACTCCATCCAACAAATTTGCCAACACGATCAAACACTAACGCAAAGGGTCAAGGCTGTACTTGAGATAGGTGATGGTGTGCAATTTGTACTCACTGGTCCAGCTTCACGGTCTGTTCAGTTCAGGGGAAAATGTCCAACAGGTCCAGGTAGCAAGAAACAGGACAGCAGACGCAGATAAAAAAAACAAACAACACAAACGTTATTTCCCATAACTCTGCAGCTGATTCAGTGTGAAAACGTCTCTGTGGAGTGTTGCTATCGGCAACACTTCCGTGCCCTGCCAAAAATCCAAAGCAAATCTAATTATCAAAAACTCAATGAGCCAAATATTAGTGTGTACTCTACACCCACTTCAGAAAGAGGTTTTCATCTTTAAAAATGTTGTCTGGGTTTTTGTCAAAGTACAAAACTCAGTTTCAGTTTTACAGTCCGCACTCTGAGAAACAAAAAAGTTTAGAGATGCTCCACTGTGGTGTTCATGTACCTCTGTGGTGCTCTGCAGCAGAGGCGGCGGCAGCTGCTGCCTCGAGGTGCGCCCTCTCATCCTTGGCAGCCAGCTGGGCCCCAAGAGCCCCAGAGAGGGCCAGGAGGCCCGACCCTCCCCCGAGTGCCAGGCTAGGGTGAGGCAGTCCTGATGGGTGTGGGCCCACGGGCAAACCCTGAGCATGCTGGGAGAGGTGCTGGGCCTGGAGCTGCTGCTACAGACAGGAATAAGACGAAACGGAGACAAAGAAGGCGAGAAACAGAAACTTGGGTGACTTAAAAGTACTAGAGGTAGTGGCTTCACTGGAGTTGATCAAGAGGAAGAGCGGAGGAAGGAGAGGAAGAGAGCAAGAGGAGAAATGCTAAGGTCAAGGCAGTGGCTCTTTAGGAGGGGCAGCTCTGCAGTCAAACTCGGATGACAAAACTTAATATAGTTTAAAACCCAGATAAATTTTTCCAGGAAAAGCATTTGCTTTTAATTTAGAAAATTTTGGTCTGTTCCGGCTCTTGGTAGAGACATTTGAACCCAGACTTGAACTCATAAATCATAATATTTTACAAATTAGTAATCTGTAAATTATATCAGCCAATAAATCAGAAATGGCAAATTGACATTTGCCTAAAAAGAAAACAAAAGAAAAGAAAAGAGGAAAAAATATGCGAGTATAAGGTACACACGCTATTAGGCAGAGGGGGGAGCCCACGTACCCCTATCGAAGCATTTAGCTCCCCCATGGTCACCTGTTTGGCGCGTTCCATGGCCTGGACCACCTGTTGCTGGTGCTGTTGGGAAAAAAAAAACAAAAAAACATATCAGTAAGAACAAGTAGAACAATTTTATACACTTACAACTTTTTGAAAATTAGTTAAAAAGAAGTGGTAATATTTTGACCAAATGCATCACTGAAGAATTTTTTTATTTTTCAGTAGGACGTGAACGCTTGCAATCATTCGCTGGCTGAGGAAAATAAATGTGTTGTGAAGCTCTGTCCATCTGCAGCTCTGCGTGCGAGACAGATTGATAAATGTGTGTGCGTGTGCAACGCTTCTGTGTGGGTTGCTCCCACGAAGGAGAGACAGAGGACTGAATGCGGTACAGAGTGTGTTGGTGTGCAAGTGTGTGTCCCACCTCCTGTGACAGGAAGGGGATGAGCTGAGCACAGATCACGTTCAACCGCTTGGCAATCTCTGTCTGGAAGAGAGAGAGAGAAAAAAGATACTGTCACTTTGATGAATAAACACACAAACAATAACACAGCCAAGATTGAGCATGAACACACACACACACACACATCCTCACACAATCATGAAGGCTACACATATAAACACACAAACACACAGATAGCTGTGGCCTGCTTCTCCCAGGGCCAGTGTGGTAAATATTTCAGCTGCTTACATCTGGTCCATGCAAATGGAAACTCTGCCAGAGAGTTTGGCTAAAATATTCATGGACAGCATCTGCTGTGGCCACAGCCAGCCCACACAGTGTGTGTGTGTGTGTGTGTGTGTGTGTGTGTGTGTGTGTGTGTGTGTGTGTGTGTGCAAGGACGAAAAGACAATAAACACCATCGTGTGTGTACATGCTTTTGAAGTGTCCTTGCATGCCTTTATTTCTATGTACATGTTTACATTTGTGTGTGTGCGCGTGTGTGTGTGGGTCAGTGATTCTTGCTGTGGGTGTGTGTCTGTCTCGATCTGCTGTAATACTGTAGTACACAGCCATCGGCAAACTCTTGCTCCATCCCTCTCTCATCCACATTTCTTTTCCAATATTTTTTTCCAGTCCCACTTCATTTACTGTTCCGTCTTTCCATCCATCCATCCATCCATTTCTCTCCAGAATTAGAAGAATAATCCGTTAAAAGTGCTGCCATGTTACATCTTATACACATACATGAACACAAACCATCTTGGGTCCAACAAGGATGTTAGATGGTAATGGTATGCATGCAGAGATCATGACAACATCATTATAGCTGCAGGCTGTTTATCTTATTGACAGCTCCACTCTCCTGTGTGTGTGTGTGTGTTTGTGTGTATGTAAGAGTGTGAGGTAGAATGTGAGAGAATGCGCATGCATGTGTGTGTGTTTGTGGGTGTATACATGCACACACACACACACACACCCTCTCTTAAGTGATTTATTGATGTCGGACTGAACTTCCACCCCTCCTCTTTCTTGCTTTTCCTCTTTCATTCCTCTTACTTGCACACATCTCTCCCTCCCTGCACTCTCCATTTTTCAGCCAGAGAGTGTGCCCCCCTCCAAGCCTACCACCCCCTTCGCCTCACAAACCCCTGCCCTCCTTCCCTCCTTCCTCTGAATCCATCACTCCCCACCCCGAGGGAGACAATGATTTCTTGTTAGAGAACTCCAACTACTAAATGACATCTTCAGGAGAGAGAGAGAGAGAGAAAGGTGGGGGGAGAGAGAAGAGGAGAATATGAGCAATCTGCAGAAAGAGAATAAAGAGGGGAGGACAAATGAGAGAGAGGGGATGAAAAGAAGAGGCGGAGGAAGGAGAGGAGGAGGCAAAGGGCAGACTGAGCTGAGGAAATGACATCCAATGAAGGAAGGATGCGTGCGGGGGAAAAAAAAAGAGAGAAAAGGGAAACAGAAGGAAGGCGGGGGAGGAAAATTGAGACTTGGGGGTGGTGGAGGTGGTGGTGGAGCTGCAGCAGCAGCACGTCAAAAGCAAAACGATTGAGATGGTGAAATGAATGAAGAGAATGAAAGATAAGATTAGACGGCAGGAAGGCAGTGACCTGATTTAAAGTGAAATCCAGCGTGGACTGTATGTCTGCAAAGAGACAGATGTGGAGGGGAGGATGCACAGAAAAATAGGAGACACGGAGAAAGACAACATCAATAGAAAACAACAGGGAGGGTAAAAAAATATATAATTATGAAAGAAGAACATTAAGAAAGAGACAATAAGCAGTGTAGGAATGAGAGGATGGATGGAGGGATGGAGTCTCAGACATGGAATAATGATGAGAGAGAGAGGGAAGGACTGAGTATTCACATGTGTCTGCAGAGAAGAAATTAATTCTGTTTGGGGATCCTATTAACGCCTCCACAGCTTAACAGTGCTCTGGAAGTCTTTCGGAGGATTGACAGAAAGACTTTCCTGAAAACATAAGTCAAAGCAGAAGCGACTGGCGGCCAGAAGAAGGCAGGAAGTGATGACTGTCAACGAATAACACAAAGCTGTAAGAGAAACGAGCAGAAGGGAGCAAGACAGTCGACGCTCGCTCACCTGTTTGTGCATTTCGATGTTAAGGCCGTAGGACATTTCATAATACTGAAACAAAGCAGAACAGCAGTTAACACACATGACTGTAAAAAAGGACAAGATGAGACTTTGAAACACTCTCCTGTGCTGAAGGGTCTATTTATTTCCAATTGTATACTGTATTTACATCCAACTAATCTAGTGAAAGACAATACAGAAGTGAGTCGAACTCTAGCTGTATTCTGTATTTTCATAGTGCTGATAGTTTTGAGCTTTTCACACAACCTAACAAAAAGTCTTGCACAGAAATACTGTTGGAGAAGCTGCACCAGTCTGCTGCTAAAATACTCCAAATATACTCCTGAATATTCATTATATATTGGAGCCAATTGGGAACGCTTTTGGTAAAATTTTTCAATTATCAGTTTTAAAACTGACTGATTAACAAATTGTGATAGAGAAATGACATGTTCCTTTTCACAATTTACACTCTTCTTAAGCTTTGGTTTAACAGCAGCTCCCGTTTAACTCAGGGGGTTCATTTGAAATATATAAAGGCTGCGTCTGCTGATACTAGCATCATGGATCGATTTGCAAATCCAAACACTACACATTGCAACATCCCTGAGAGGACATTTGGGTTGGGAGATGGGTTTCCCCCCCTTGTGTTCACATATTTTTTTTTAAATTGCTGTGGATCCCCAAAAGAACATTCCCATGAATTTCACTCAACTCTGCTGAGAGAAAGTGGTGCCACATTGACCCTGTGGTAACTTTAAAAAAAAAAAAAAGAAACCAAAAATGGGGCAAAGAAATATTTGCTAGCAGGAAGAAAGTGGCAGACTATGCCAGTAATCACGTCTAATGTGAACTATGTGACCTTAACTTTTATCTGAAAGTACAAGGAGCTGTGAGACACGCAGGAGGCGTTGAATGCCACAGAGGGAGAGAGACAACTGAAGATCCCTCTCTTTCCTCAGAGATGGACAAAAGAGAGAACATTTTAAAGTCAGATGCCTTGAAAAGTGACAGGCTGACATTTGCTTTTCAGCGTGGCTGATAGTGGAGAGGAGAGATTGGCAGTCGAGGAGCCAGAACAGGCTGGCAGGACGGCAGAAGAGATGGCAGGGGTCCTCTCTCTCCAGACATCTTTCCTGGCAGTTAGCACGCATGTGTGTGAGAGTGCAGGTGTGTGCGTGTGTTTATAGCACAAGTCTGCAACCGCGTAGGCGTTTGCATCTATGTGCTTTGCTGCGAGTGTATTTTTCCGAGCCATGTGCACGCACACTCCTCTGTGTGTTTTTGCCTGTAAGCCTCCGTAAGAGACGCCTTTCCTGGCAGCTGGTAGCTCTGCTTAGCAGGTGCTTTGCCAAGTTTCGCCTGTTGCTTAGCAACATCCAAACTCCCCCAAATCATCAGCCGGCACAGAGACCCGGGCTGTGCTTGATGCCAGCTACTCCCTCCCCTTCCTCACAAGTCCCAGCTCTGTGCCAACATTGCCAGAGAGCGTGGGCTTCCCACAGCCTGCTGTGCCAAAAAAGAGCCATCAGCTGTGGTGGCTTGGAGCTCTGATCAGAGGTAAATCAAGGCCGGGCTTTGGGAGGATGATTAAAAAAACAAAATAAAACACATAAAACAGATTGGGCAATTCTTATAACTAGAAAAATGACACAAAAATGATATGCTGTGTATCCATTAAATCTACCTTTGCCGCCATTACACCTTATGGTTATGTACTTTTTTCCCCACCCAAATTTAAATAACTTATTGTCAAGATTAACAGTGTGTAACTTGCTCTGCACTCAAATATATATATATATATATATATATATATATATATATATATATACACATATATTATATATATATACATATACACATA
>JAOWBL010000019.1:15317880-15328788 GCA_028564865.1 Zenarchopterus dispar | reverse complement strand
ACACACACACACACACACACACACACACACACACACACACACACACACACACACACACACACACACACACACAGTCTATCTATCTATCTATCTATCTATCTATCTATCTATCTATCTATCTATCTATCTATCTATCTATCTGTCATGCTATACTCTTCCCCTCATTTTATTTTAATTTAACTGATGCCTACTTCAAACATCTGCTCTGATATTTTTTTTCTGAATTGAAGTCCTGTGTTCCTAGTATCAGTCATCAAAACATCTGTCAGTCTGGCTCCCGGGTTGACCAACTGTTCAGTGTCCATTTTCACCCAAAGTAGAATAATCCTGGGAATTAACTATTAACATTGCTGCTTATCTTAAATTGACTCCAACGAAAATATGAATGGGACTTTTTTTTTTTCCTGTTCATGTCTCCATAAATTTCTCATTTTTGGATATTCAGTGCTTCTTCCTGGTGTTTGTACTTTGCTCTTGAATGCTGACACAGGTCTTCTTCAGCAGGACATCACTGACACAACACATATACATGATTGGTTAGTTTGACTCATGCACCATAGCATCCAAGAACACTATGTCTACTGCTGGACCGTCATCTGAAGCATAAACCGGTCTCTTATTTCTCCTTAAAAGGTCATTTTAAATTTTCCAATCCTAATTAATGTTAACTGTTCCACTCTTCTTTTTTTATTTTGGGTGAACAAAAGGATTTGAGTGAGGGTCGAGGCCTTTCTTTTCCATTGGCACAGATTCCTGCCCCGTTCCCACAACACTTTGCATTCCCGAAGATCTAAGTCACCACCGGAGGCTGCAATGTGCCCTGACTCACAATGCTGCCGTGCACATGCACACACAGCAGCCGCATGCACACACATATGCAGAAACAGCCACTCGTGTTGTAACTGCAACAGAAACTTTGCTACAAAGCCAGTTTTTTCATGATATGGTGACCTGGACCCACATTTCCTCTTTCCAACACAGCCCCACACATCCAGGAAGCTTGTGTCCAGCTTGCGACAACACCAAGCCAAGGCCTTCGGAGTGTTTTCATATGGTTATTAAAATGTTGTCATAGTGTCTGTACATCTCTTGCTGGTCAGGGTAAAGTCAACAGCTCTGAGGGTCATTCATTAATCTACACTGTCTGGGCTGACATTTGCAAGAAGGCCAAACTGCCTGTAACTCCTCACAATCACTGATACCCAGGGACTGCTCTGTTGTTCCTCATAAGTCTCCTCCTCTCTTTTTTCCTCTCTTACCATCCCTTCTCCTTTTAATCAATATTTATTACACCGTCAGTCTATGTTAGCCAGTGCTGCTATCCATCAAAGTCTCATTTTGTGGCCTGCACAATGCTATTCTGGCTTTTTGGGTCCAGGAAAAGCAAAGAATGGAAAAACAAAAATAAAACAAAGTCAGGAGAGAAGGTCAGTTTGAGAAACACAGGATTTATCAGGAAAGAGGAAAGAAGAAAAGAAAAGGAGGTATCATCTTTAGACAATTTTTAAGCATATGAGATATGGATGGTTGCCTTATCTTGGCATTATCATTTTATTATGCAACACAAGTTGAATAAGTGCCATCATTTCTGATTACCAAAAAGGTTACTTTATTCTTGTTTAAAATGTTAAGACATGCAGCTGCAATTGCTTTAGGCCAAAATCTGTCATAATAATCGAGTGTGAATAAAATATCTTTTCCCAGACATGAGAATACAACCTTAAGTTTGGGCTCTATCGCTTTACTTCATGATCTTCCTTTGAAAATGGACTGTTCCAGTTAGGGAAATAGAAACACTTCTTAACAGATGCTATTTCTTCAAAGACTTTTGGTCTCTGCTTTCTTAAATGTTAATATGTAAAATTCTTTTGAGGGTTTAGAATCAGTGTCAAAACAATCACAGTTTAATGCCAAAATAAGAGAGGAAGTGGGGAAGGAGGTGGGAAATAACCACAATTTTGATGATGTACTTTCTGTTTCCACAACATGCAATTATGGGCACAGGCTGAGATACATTTTTGCCTCTTCTTTCATTTTGAAATATTCTATATATCTATTAATGTTCTCACTAATCTTCCTGCAATAACCCTTTCTCTCCCATAGATTGACCTATGACATTAAAGTTTATGAACCACCTCCTCCCTGTCATTGAACATAGACCTCTATGGCTTATGATGGCTTCAACAGTGTATTTTTATATGATGTTAATAAAAATGCTCATACAATTACAGAAGAGATGTGCAGCTATACCCATCCCATCCAGTGAACTTATCTCCAACGGGAGACACTCTGAGGTACCAAAGGGACCCAGCGATCCTTTATTTGAATATGAAAGAACAATGACTCAACATTTCACAGTAATAAAATAGACTCATATTTCTTGGCTTGTCACTGGAGATAGTTCTTAAAGAAGAGCCAATAACAACATACTGAATGCCAGATTTTTTTAAAAATATAGTCAACTCTTGATTGGATGAAATATCTGTGTTTACTCTGGGTTTCTCACACGGTTCAGAAACATACAAATTCAGCTGATCGTTGATTACAAATCGTATGTTGTTGTGTGAGTGAATGGGTGTGATTATTTGTCTTTTTGTGGCCCAGTTATGAACTGGTTCCCTGTCCAGGGTCCACCCCACCTCTCGTCTGATGAACAGACGCGGGCCCTCCATCTGAACAGGATAAACAAGGTATAGAAAAGACATGCGTAGATGGATGAGTGCTTTTTAGAAAGTGGTTCACGCTTTGTCTTTATTTAGATGAGAAAAGTCTCAATGTAAAGCATGAAGCTGGTATTATGTAGTACTCCAAACCAGATCAAAACATGAGCTGAACAAAGTCCTTTACTTATGATGCAACTGCATGCAGTGCACACAAACAGTAGCCATAAGAGAACAAATGAAGCCTGTAGGGCTGTAGACTAAAACATGTTGGGACACCAAGAGCTGCAATTACATGACACATCCAATTGAAAAAAGGAGCTAGGTTTTACTTGGAAAAAAAATAATGGCATACACTTAGAAAAAGAGAACAATTTAAAGCCTCTCTGTGAGCTTGTTTTGAGATCCAAATGTTTGAACACGGTAATAATCCTCTCTGTACATCAGCCTTCTACAGTAACACGCGTGTGTGTGCTCCAGTCTCTGGCTGACTATAACTTAATGGCAATGAAAAGGCCCCCACCCCCGGCTGGGAGGAGTGAACAGTCAGTGTACAGACGGGACGTGGAAAAGCTGAGGACAGAGCTCATCCTGGATATTTGGAGGATAATACTCAGTAGCACGATTCTTAAAAACGAAGGAGGACAAATTATGGACTTTTGACTTTACTTCGGGCATACTCCACCTCCTTCAACAGCGCACTTCTATTGTGCCAGGACAGCGTTACGCATCAGAATTACGCTTATTTCCCAAACTCTGTAAACATCCTCACTTCACCCTAGATGTTCAGATGAATCCAGCAACTCGAAAGGTAAGATCATTTCCAGAAACCCATGTTGTAAGCTAAAATAATTTCTCAAAACCTTTACCGTGATCCGTTTTTGCAAAAGTTTCCGAACGCGCTCCGGATGACGACGGGGAACTTTTCCAAAACTGGAAAATCATTCAGACTTTAATGAGTGGGTTTCTCGTTACAACTAAAGTCTCGTAAACGTAGCAGACATAATCTGTTTTATGGTGCAGAAGGAGAATAATTTCTAAGTATAAACATTGTCAAATTTTAAGGCGCATATGTGAGAAAAATGTGGAGGAAATCTTTTAAGCAGCTTTATCTGTCCGTCACAGCGTTTTCATTTGAATTTGATTTTTATCAACATTCAACTTCTTATGTCAGTATTTTATATCATTGTTTTTTTTTAACCTATATTTTGAAGTGCCTGCATGTCATTATCAACACACTGTCACAGAGATCTTCAGACTGAGTGATGCTCTTTCCTGTTTTATGAAGTTACATAAACATGCAATATAACACTTCTTGGATTTAAATTTAAAGCCCCCCATTGGATTTTCTCTTTCTCCTGCCATTCACCTGTGATAAACTCAAAATAACTTGATATTTCTCCCTCTCTAATCTTCATGTGATTGGCAGGTCAAGAGGCTATGAAATGGCAGTTGTAACTCTTCCAGGTTGAGCAGCTTCCAGTGTTTCCAGTGCTGTGGCGCCCTCTGCCGTTGGGTCGAGGAAGGTCAGGACAGGAGACATGGGGAACACATTTGACGGTGGGATGAACCCCATCATCGTAAACCACTACAACAACTCGGGGAAGCTGAACCGGCCTCGCAGCAGTGAAGCCTGCAAGATGGCTGTGCTGCTCTTCATCTGTGTGCTGATCGTCCTGGAGAATGTCACCGTTCTGCTCGCCCTCTGGAGGAACAAACGCTTCCACAGTCGCATGTACTTCCTCATTGGAAACCTGGCACTGTCAGACCTGCTGGCTGGTGTGGCTTACGTGGTTAACATCTTTACCTCGGGACGCAACACCTTTTTCCTGACGCAGCGGCAGTGGTTGGCCAGAGAAGGAAGCATGTTTGTGGCCCTCAGCGCCTCCACCTTCAGCCTCCTGGCTATTGGCATCGAGAGGCACATGACCATGGTGCGTCTGCGCCCCTGTGAGACAGCAGGTCGAGGTAGACTCCTTGCACTGCTGGCAGCCTGTTGGCTTGTCTCAGTGTTAATCAGTGCCTTGCCCAGCCTTGGCTGGAACTGCCTGGACAATCTGCCTTCCTGCTCTACAGTGCTGCCGCTCTATGCCAAGAGCTACATTGCCTTCTGCATAAGTGTGCTCAGCGCCCTGTTGGTGGCTATTGTCATCCTCTACATCAGGATCTACCGCCTGGTGACCTCAAGCAGTCGCAGAGTGAGCAGCCGGCCCTCAGAGTGCTCTCTGACCCTGCTGCGAACAGTAGTTATTGTTCTTGGCGTGTTTATCATGTGCTGGGCCCCCTTGTTCCTCCTGCTCCTGTTGGATGTCGGCTGCAGTCCAGATAAGTGCCCGATCCTCTACCAGGTGGACTGGTTCATTGCTCTGGCTGTGCTCAACTCTGCCCTCAACCCTCTGATATACACTCTGTCCAGCAGGGAGATGAGAGCTGCCTTCTTCCGGCTGCTGTGCTGCTGCCAGACCAGCATGGAGCCCACTGGGACTCCTGTGGTGGGCAACCTCCACCTCGGCACGGCCATCCCTACAGCGGAAAACAGCAAGACCAGTCTGGGTGGAGGTGGGGGCAGTGGGGCTTGCAAGTCCACTCTGAATAGAGGAAAGCTTCCCACACCCGTGAACTCTGAAAAGTATGGCACTCCCTCTGCCACCGCTGTGTCCCACCCTTCTGGGCCTGCAGACCTGCTCTCAGCGGTGCTCGTGAAGGCAGGGGCTCTGCCGCCCCTCAGCAAGTTCTGAGTGGGCACACTGAAGTACACACAGAACAGACACTGTCCTGCTATCAGCCACTTTTGGTTTGTGCACTTTGGCTTGTTTTGCTTTATAATATGACATTAAAAAAAATAACTCAGATATTCAGTCGAAAGCAAGTAAATTCAGATTGTGGAACAGAATACAATCAAAATCACTCAAAGTCATGTATCTGTAATACTATTTCCAACACTACAGTGTCTGAAATGTTCCGTTTGTCTAACACAATATTTAAAGTTTAGTATTATTTCATAGTCATGAGATGCAACAGGACAATGTCATGGGTCATTCAGTCTCTGTCCCTGCCTGTGAGACAAGTCTTGGTAATGCTTCAAATGACAGCACGGTGATATAAACTTAACACTAAAGTTTCTGTCAGTATGTTCATTTGTTTATTACTTCATTCAAATTGTGGCACTTTTTTGTTTGCATGTGTAGCCTATATGCAGGAACTGTTAAAACACCTGCATTTGCCATCACAACTAGATTAATAGTTTATTTATTTTCTGTGAAAACGTTGTCCACCTTTATATTGTAAACTTCTATGTTGTTTTGCATTGTGTGCATAAAATCAAACACGGTACTAGGAGTTCATTATTAATTCTTTTTGATGCACTGTGAGGGACATGTGTGTACTGCCAGACTAGCGGCCTCATGTGGTTGTGATGCTTGTCACACACCAGGAAACAAGACTGCAGGTCGGATAAATATGGCACTGCTATCTTTAGATTCCTCCCACAAGCGGGCAAAAATCTGGAGTTCGTCCTGACGGTGGCACTACAGGAGAAGTAATGTTTTAAGCTCGGGTTGGCTCAGCTCTTCTTACCTTTCGTCTGTCTTAGCCCCACTCCGCTACTCTGTGAGCTGAGTTACAGAAAAAGTCTAATAACACTCATGAAGATGTTTGCCTCTCAGCAGCACATGTAGAAACCACTTACACGTCAGCTAACCACTAGTGAATAAGAGTGTTGGATGTGAATTATTTAATGGTGGTAGACTGTAAATGACTTTCTGCCAAGGGTGATGTAGTGCCTGACACAGTTATATAGCAAATAAAAAAAATCTGTTTCCTTTTAAATTTGCTCACGTGTCATTTTGTTTTAGTAAATGAGTTTGGCTGCTTGCTCTCGACCTCCCCTTTCTCATCCAGGCTGCTTGTCTGCATAAATTGTCGAAGATTTGACAGTGACTGCGTCTGTAACCTCTCACCACGTGAATGGCATATGTTAGCTCCTACTAATCTGTTATCATGGTCCTCGTGAACGCTTCAACCAGACATCATGGATATCAATTAGTCCAGAAGTATGCTAACAGGTCACTTTATTCATTGCTTTTTGGACAGGAGGCATGAAATGTCATCTGATTCAACCTGCTGCGCTCACTTACAAAACATCCTAATGCAAAACAGATTGATGCTTTCTTATTACCATTCATTGGAAGACCGGGGTCAGACATTGTTGAATAATGCAGAGAAATTCTTGATATTATTACTAGCGATTTCCAGACAGCGAGGTCACTTATCAATTAGTCATGAAAGTTATATTGCGTGAATTTGCTGTGAAGCAAAATGCATCCTCTCGCCAGATAAATTCTCCAGAGCGCCTTTACAGGTTATTAGAAGTACTGATGTGGCAAGGATGGGTGGAAACGGCTCACTGGAAGGGTGCAAGGAATTTGGATCCATTTTTAAATACACATGTTTGTTGTTGTTCCTGAACAGCCATTTCACCGAAGGTTAGTTTTAACTGAGCTGATAAATGGGATGATTAAATGGGTCTGTGCCTCGTATCATGGTGGAAAGCAAAGAACAGACAGGAGCTGACAGACTGACATTTCATACTCACCTCACCTAAAAGACGTGTCTCCGCTCCGCGCACCCACTTCTGATTGAAAAAGACAGTGCGACCGCAGCACCAGCTTAGCATTTCCAGCTTAAAGGTCACTGATTTCTTCCTGTCAGAAATGTTTGGGCACTTTTCCTGAATTAGCCGGGAAAAAAATGTGGCCTGATGGCACATGGAGCATTTGAAAATGTCAAAATGTTGAGTAGTGTGATTTGTATTTTTTATGTCAATTCAAATCCTTAGTAGGTCTTCTTTAAGTCTTTTCTATCTTTATGTTACATGAAATTTGGTAAAATGTACCTATGATTTTGAAGGTAAATTTATTAGAAACAGGAGTGGGTACTGTTGCAGCCTCAAGCATTTTTACTTATAAGCAATGATCAGTAGAAGTCAAAGGAATAAGAAAACCGCTAATAAATAAGTTCTCACTGACTAATAATGATAAACAAGTTTTATATATTAATTTTGAGAAATACTAAAGTATTTAATCTCAAGGCCCAAGTTTCTCTTAAAGAGGATGTTATGACTTGTGTCAGAATAACCTAAAAAAAAACAAAAAACTTTTAATAACATCAAGATGGATTGTCACTCTAAAATGAGTCATATTGAAAAAAAGTAGAGATTTATAGAAAATCAAAACATAGTCTGAGATGTCAGAGTGAAAATATGATGGTAAAGTTAGTGTCCCTAAGTAATGGTTTTAATGGCCGTTATACAGATAAAACCAAAAGCTGCAGACTAGGTCATCAAAGAACTGTGAGCATTTAACATCCAGTAATGAATTCAAACTGCAGACTCAATCTAAATATCTTGTTCATTCAAACTCAGCACCAAAGAAAATCTGTCAAAAAATGTACATATGAGTTTAACAAGATAAATAAAGGTTTATAAAGAATCTCTATGAGCTAATGATAATGATCGGTGAGGGCTGTTTGACACATCGGCTTAAAGTCGTCCACAGGTGTTCAACCAGGACGCTGAATGTTGGCTGCAAAGGACACAGCATGTGGTTTTCATTTTCACAAGAATGTATCTTACTCTTATCTTAAAACTGATAGCAAGGACATAACATTTTCCTCAACGAAAGAAGTGGCCCAAAATCATACCAGCACAGTGTACCACTCAGAGCAATGGAGCCAGCAGATAAAATTAGAGAAGATTTTTCCAAGCCCAATGTCATTGTTCCTATGAAGCTTTTCCACAGCACAAAGACCAGCCAAAGAACGGGTGGAATCAATGACACCAATAAAGGCACTGACACTGAACTCCTTTTAGGGCGGTGGCGGACCATAACAATGAGCTGATAAACTCACCTGAAGGACATTTTACAAATGTCCTCATTAACACACCTGTACATCTATTACATGTCTGCTATGGAGAACGTCTTCTTGAACAAAAGTCCGTTTGATTGTATAAGACTCCTTCATACCCAACAACGAACCCTCTGCAAAACCCTCACAGACTTTTAACTCATCAAGCTTATTAATTTTCTACATGCCACAAACTAACAATGCTAACAATGCTAACTGCTTCATCAACGTACCTCTGTATCGCTCACTTTCTCATGGTTTTGCTGCTGGTGAAAGATCTGATCTCTGAAACATGCTGATAATCGTGCAATAATCTGGAATGCTTTCCATCTTAAAGTTTGTGATTGTTACTTCAGAGGGTGCCCTTATGTAGCCTGGCCAGCTGTACTCATGCAACTTTGCAAGAATTCTCTCTCGTGAAATGGTACAGTAATTTATACCATCAGAGAAACCACAAAACCAGTCACAAAAAGCAGATGGGCCTTGTGTGTTGAATCACACAGAAGAGTCCAATAAACACTATTTTAAAAACCAATAAGGCTGCAGAAATATTAATAAAACTTTGGGCCAACAAGTTTTTATGGCAAAACTGATATAGCCCACCAACTGGCTGATATCTGCTGCTCTCTGTGCCATTTTGAATGTCTTGTCTTGATATTAGTCTGGTTATCACTCTGTCAACCTCACATGCTTCATGTCTGTGACCTGTCGTATGATTACCCCATGACATCCGGAGTTATGCTCCACAGGCAGCTTCTTTGCATCCATTTGTATTTCCTCCTGGACTACCCCTGACTCAAAGTTCAATCCAGAGGAACCAGACTAATTCTTTGGATCAGAAAATAATCAGAATGACACTTGCTTGGTCACTCTCACTCTCATCACTGTACCATGAAGGCCACCATAGCTCTAATTAATGTTTTTATTAGCGCTGTAAAGCCAAATGCAGTCATCTAAAGAGACAACTGGGAGAGCAATTGAGTTTCTTTAGCAATAGTAATGATGGGAGACTGTGAGAGTTAGACAATGTTGCTTAAACACATTTAAATGTTCATTCTAATTAAACTGTAACTGCTGTTTTTAATATGGGAAAACAAACAAATAAACCAAAAAAAAAAACCTCTTGATTTTGGTCTAACATCTTTAAATGGGGGCCACTTCCTCCATCCTTTTAGGGGAACTTCTGTTACAGATTCAACCATACGTCCATTAAACTATTTTTTACAACCATTTCATCCTGTTGAGGATCAAAGAAGGGCTGCCGAGCACTCGTACACCCTGGACCAGTCCATCACAGAGCCACATAGAGACAAATAACCAGAGTTCCCTGATGAAAAGCCATACAAGCATGGAGACAACGTCCAAACTCCACGCAGAAAGTCTTCGGCTGGGATTCAAAGCAGGAATCTTCCTGCTGTGAGGCAGCAGTGTTGGGCAACATCAAATGAAAAACTAACAAAGAAAAGTTGCTTTCACTTGGTAAGATTGAAAATAAAAATAAAAAGTTCTTATCTAAATATGACTTTATTTGCTCTGTGATTCAAATATGTTTAGACAAAGAAAATGCTTTTAAACTGGGAAGCTTGAATTAGTGGACATGAAGAAAAACACTTTCAGTAATATATAGCAACATTCCTTTTCATTTAAATGCTTTTTGTGTCCTCAAACAGATTCAGTTTCTCCACTCACCTGAAACAAACACCCCAAATGGCCCATGTGCTAACTGGTCAAAAACCTTAATAAATCATGTTAACTAAATAGCCGTCACCAGTCCTTTTTGAGGATTTAGACATGGTGGATTTGTGTCATTCACTCCGCACAATACCTATTTGCATATGACTAATGTGAACACGGTGGAGGACAAGAGAATCACACCCCCTCCCGTCACCATGATCCTGGCTTTATACCACCGTGTTTTGGTGGAGCGGGCATGCATGCATGTGTGTGCATTTGCAGCTCGAACGGCCATGTTCGAGCTGTGTGTGTTTCAGCAAAAGAACAAAGACTCCATCTGGTCCGAGCCACTGAATGTACCAGTATGAAACACTTCTGCTATTCTGAGGTCCCTTTTTGATGCAGCTCAGAGGTGGAGTGGGGCCAGGCTGAGAGCAGCAAGGGGTCTCATTTTATTCGGCCGCTCACGCTGGGAGCCACCGAGTTGAAGCCATTTCTTCCTCCACAGCTGAGTTGCGCCACTCTCACCGGAGGAGACAGTCATTCATCTCCCCCTGCCTTTACCTCCGCTGCACTTCGATTCAATATAGTATAATTACACGTGGAACAAAGAAAGCAAAGAGCCAGGGAGACTTTGGAGATAAGCTCCCCAGGATCAGAGGGCTTTAGC
>JAOWBL010000019.1:15271271-15317780 GCA_028564865.1 Zenarchopterus dispar | reverse complement strand
AATTACACGTGGAACAAAGAAAGCAAAGAGCCAGGGAGACTTTGGAGATAAGCTCCCCAGGATCAGAGGGCTTTAGCCCGGGTGCAGCTGTGAAGGAGCTGAGGTAGAGGTCTCCTTGTAGGGAGATATCTAAGGAAGCTAGGTGAGATTTGTATTGGTGGACAGTCTTCCCTGCGTCACTCCTCAACGTCCCACTCAGTTCAAGTATCCTGTCCAGACCTGAACAACGAGACAGGTGAGGTGGAAAATGAACATTTTCATTTAAAAGATACTTCACCATGTAATCCAAGTCAATCATCCCATTTCATTCCTTGTTCCTTAGCAACAACAAAAACATCCTTCCCTACTGGACACCCTTTGATAATATCTTATTAATCTGGGGCCAAGAGACCAGTATGTGCTACCTGCAACTGAAACCTAGAAAACGTCTTAAAACAGAGCAAAATAAATCTTCTTTTCATTTTCCAGAGCCTAATGTGAGGTGTTCAAAAGTTTTGTCCAATTATAATAACCGCTTCAGAAGCAGAGACAAATCAATACATCTATAATCTGGAGCCTGTAACAACTATTTTCTTTTTAAACAGATACGAATAACCATTATTTTATTCCTAAAAGCAACATCATTTAGAGATAATCACTTTTATACCTGACACTGTCGATATCACGTTGTCTTGCACAGTTCGGTCCACCATAAGCAGCTTTTTGTTGTTGTGGTTTCTTGCTGGAGATAAAAATGTACCCGTTACTGTTTGCATATCTTCAGCTTGTAAGACCAGATCGTAAGTCTTGATTTTCTGCGAACAAACGCTGAATTCAGAATGGCTAATATTAACATTTTTACCTAAATATTTTGTTCTTCAATGTGTTTGTACCAGACAGACTGTAGTTTGACATCTATCTAGTGACATTTCTCATGCAAAAACGGAAAAACCTAACACCTCAACAAATGCATTCATACTATATTTTCCAGTCTAACATATCAGATAGATGAATAAAGAATCTTTTTCAAACACTTTGCTTCCCTAAATCCCCCAAAACAGCAGCTGCCCTCTCCTCCAAAGCCCTCTCTGATTGCAGTCCTCTGGCAGAGGCCCGACGGCATGCACACACCTGCTCACTCTGACCTCCAATCTATCTCTTCCATGACTGCCTGCCACAACTGCAGGGATTAGTATGTCTGGGATAGAGGATAAATGAGAGGGAGGACGGCTGCCTTTAGTCTGACATGTGTGTCCTGTCCCTCACTTGTGGCGCTGAGCGTGTGTGCACAGCTGGTTAATTCCCTGCCTCTGTGCATGCAAACACCCTGGAGGTTTCTGAGGAACGGGAGGTGGAGACACCCATGATTGGTTTAAAGTTTGAATTTGAGTCAAAGGAGAGCGGGGTCCGGAATTACGGCATTTTTTTCTTAAGTGGCATTAAACGATATCAATGAAATAACTCAAGGTGGTTCCACATTGAAAAGCAAACTAAAAAGACAACACGTCCAAGATCTTCATCAGGTATAAGATTAGATTTATTTTCAATTTCCTGTTTGAAAACATCCTTGTAAATCAATAATATTCTCAAGTGTTTGATTATCAATAAACTCTCTGCTGGAGTTGCTCTAACGGATACTTCTGCAGGAACAACTGCTACTCATAAAATATGTTGACATGAGAGCATTTTTTAAAAACTTTTGCATCAGCAGCAGCTTATGTTGAACATAAAATCACAGAAATTTCTCTACATGAATATTGTTCAGTCTACAAGTAACATGTCTTGTTTTGACCCGTCCTCATAGTAAGAACCTCGAAGCGGACTGTAGAGTATATTTGATTGATGCATCTTCCCCCTTGTGCCAGCGTGGGTTTTCTCTGTTTGACTCCCCCCACTCTCATGTGCATGCTAGACTGATTGGTGATTCTTAATTTACTGCACTGTAAGAGTGACTTTGCATGGTTGTTTGACTTTGTGGTGCATTCACGTTATCTCTGCGATAGATTATCGACCAGTCTGGGGAAAATGTTGCCTTATGGTCAATAACAGTAAAGTTTGTGCCATACAGACGATTATATTCAGCATGGCAACTTTGAAAGATAACATAATGATGCATTTTTATGGATTAATTCTGCTTCGGCTGTCAGAACCGGTTTTAAAGCATACCCCTCATCTTGATAACAGATGAGGAATATGTGAGATGAAAGACAGAACAGAGTTACAGCACAGAAGGAGTTTAGCATTCTTCCCCCACACTCACAACCGCGAGTGAGGACGCTACTGTTGTTTTCAGTCTTGGTGTTATTTTTATGTGGAATGGTTTATGGGCGCTCATTTCCAAATTGACAGGGTTTCTTTGACATATGACTTGTGAGACAAAGGGAGTTTTTACAAAGTTAGTTTTTACAAAGGTTTCACTAGTTTTTAAAAAAGCCACTTACTCAATGCCTTTTTCACTGGAGATACTGTATTTATAAATAACTTTAATGAATATTCTGTTCTTCTAAAGCGGACCAGCGTACACAAGAGTCAGATATCTAAATAAAGCAGCTAAATGGAACTCACCCATGATTCATTTCATGGTCTACACCTGAGCACTGCCCACCCTCTGTTGAAGGTATATCTGTAGATTGGATGTGTTCATGTATTTGCGTGTCATGTGTGCGTGTCCATTTTATGCAGTATCCTAAAATGCTCTGCGGCGATCACAGGTGTTCATTCCTCCAATCTCATCTGACGCCATAACAGCTGCGGTCACCGCATACATAATTGTTGACACCCGGCAGATTCTGACGTGACAGCTACAACTACAACACACGGTGTGGAGGACACACACTTTCCAATCTGAACACACGGAATCAATAGTTAATTTTAAAGTGATATTTGTTCCAACAAACACAAATGCACCCGTAAGAAAACAAAAACAATGCTGAGCATGCTTCAGTCTGATATAAAAAAAGGCTGACAGAAAACTCTCAAAAGCAGACACGTGCGTAGAGCGAGACAAAAGCCAGAGGAATATCAGCATACTTGTTTCATTTTTTTTTTTTTGTATGCTGCATTGCCGCTGTCATTATTATTCATATCCCTCCCCAGGGAGGCTTGTTTGAAAAATGGGACTATATCAGCCCCCCCGTCCATGTCATCAGCTCACTCTTATTTTCACAAACACCCGCCCTACACACACACACACACACATACACCAGTTTAGAGTCTTTTTTTGGGAAGTAAAGCCAGGCGGTGTCTCCCTCCCATCCTTCCTGCTCCTCCTCCCTTCCCTCATCTCCTCCCAGCCCCCCCCCCGAAAACACACACACTTTTTTTCTCCTTTTTTTCCACTCTTTCTCCCCAGCAGAGAATGATCCAGCTCGTCTCCTTTCCGTCACGCGGGTAATCAGGCTCTGCTATTTCATTTGGCTCTGTAATGAAAGCAATCCCCGTGCTTTTCACAGCAGCGCAGCCCAAATAATGAGGGCTGCCTCACCCCTCCTCAGCCACACCTCACCCCCAGTCCTCACCCTCTCCCTCCCAACCGTGCTGTTAATGGATGAAGGAAAGCAAATGTGCGAGTGTGTGCGTTTGAAGCACGCTATCTTGCCAAGTCCTTTGTGCCTCTTTTCCTCCTCTCCAGGCTGCCAAGGAGTCTATTGTATAAAATTTGATCAGCAATGCTCTTAATCACAACAATTTTGACATGTTTCCTTATCAAATCAAACACACAAGCAAACATTTTGTCTATGCAAGTGGTTTTCAGCCTTTATTACGTTTGACTTGGTTATATCTGTTATTACTGTGACACAACCACTTACTGGCTGAGTTTCTATAAGGAAATACTCATTTTCCAGAAAAAAAAAAAAGTTGCTCCAAGGGAGGTAAACATACCTGGTAATGTACTTAAAGCAAAATTTAAAGACAAGAGAAGGAAAAACTGACCTTTGTGAAAACAGTTAACACCTAAATTTCATTTGCTTCTGTGCCCTCACATGACACGTCCAAAAGTCCATTCATTCTTATGGGTACTTCCATAATTTGTAACATAGCTGTGAAACTCCTCCCTCTGGAGATGTTCGGAGCATCATTGGCCTCCATGTGTTGGAAGAATTTTAAAACATGCGGTGGACTTTGGAGGGAACATACACACAGTGCTAACATTAAGTGATAGCCTGCATACAGCGAATGAATGGCTACGTTATGACAAATAAAGATGTTTTTTTTTTTTTTTTGCAAGACCACAATCTTTCATACCCATACCAATTTTTTTCATTTTCAGTCATTTTTAAAAAGTAGTTTTCAAACAAATACATATCTTCTAACATTTACCGTTTTGTTTGGGTTGTGTATGTGTGGTTTGATCTTGTGATTGCATCCCAGGTGTAACTGATTTTAATCCCAGTATTTTTTTTAAATATTGAGCTGTTGCATGCCGATAAATTCTGAAAAAAGTTTGAACAGAAGTTGTTTGTGTTTATTCTGCATATGTGCGTAGACTTTGCTGGTTGCGAAGGTCACAGCTCATATTCAACCATTTGCTGCTTGGTCTACACTTGTATCAGGCTGGCACACATAAACCCATGATGCTCTGGTTCTGTTCAGGTATTGATCGATTCCATCTTTTAATAATTCATTATGTTTATTATGAGTCACTAACAACTGTCTTCAGACACCTTTCACTTAATCATTAACTAAGGAAGCTCCTAAATCACCCACATAGGGAGGAAAGGTTTTCCTGTAGTCTTTGTAAAATCTTGCTTTGACAACAAGAAAACCCTTTGGTCGTCAGGTCTCTGGTTGAGCGAAAGAAAAATCGAGTTGTTTGACAGTATGGATGAAATAAAAGCATTCAACACAGTAACTGAATGCACAGGAACTTTTCTTTTTAAGGGGTGATTTACCTATTTTGAGATTCTGGAGGACAACGTAAGAGAATTTTTGGACACAGACTGTGAAATCGAACTGTCACGTCCAAGGTGGTGAGCAGAAAACAAAGTCAGCACTTGAGAGAGGCGCAGCCAGAGTCCTGGTCTGAGTGGCATCAAGAACATGTGGAGGAAATTAAAGACCAGAGTAATGGCATTGCACCTGGAAATGGTCACAGAGGAGGTATTGTCCAAATTCCCAGTGGTGACACACACAAAAAGCTTTTAGAGAAACTCTTGGACTGAATTTAATAGCAAATCGAGTATTTGCCTCTGACCTCAGAGGAAAGTATGAACTATTATAAAAAAAAAAAACAAAAACCAAACATTTTTCATGAAACTATTAAAAAAAGAAGTAATTGTTTGACCTTTGATTTTGTTTTTTTTATCTAAGCTTTTATCACAGCATTTTCTCTTTTTTCATTTTAGCCTGTCTTCTATCTTTTAATCATCCCCTTATATCACAAAATTGTGTAAAAATTTGGGGATTAACTTTATCTGAAAATTGACGAGTCTTCAGAAGCACTTTCTTTTGAATGCAGATGAGAGTCAACACCACGGATAAACTGATATTTTGTAATGGACTGATGCTTCGAAAAAGAATCTATTTGTCATTTCCAATGGTACACATAAACGTGTTTTCACTTAAAAATGCTGCAGCCAGGCAGCACACATTTTAACCCATTCCAGATGGCAAGCATTGAACTCAAACACGACTAATTAGCATGCGAATTGGCTGCCTGCAAATCTGTAGGAAGTGTGAAAACGTGGCCAACAATAATAAAGTTTGAAAGTCTGTCTGTTTGTGTGTGCACGTGTCTGCGTGTGTGTGTATGTGTCTGCTTCACATCTCCTTTCTTCTTCGAGTCAGTCATGAGACAAAGACGGCAAGAACAGGTTGCTTTTATCAAACCCCAAATGCAACACAGGCAAGCAAACAGATAAAAGTCAGTTAAGTCAACACAAGTACCAATACAACACAACGTCTCTTTCGGATGTGACGAACAGTCGACAAATAATACAGAGATGGAGCTGTACTTTTTCGTGCTTAAAAAGACATATGGTGAAATATTTCTGCTGTTTTGCAAAGACTTTTTATACTTTCTACAAAAGCGTTTCAGGCTTGAGGATGGAATTGGTTTCTCATGTTACTTATTACAATTCAATCCACTGATTTCATTGTGAGTAGGAAAAATAAGCACAACGTGATTCTCCAGGTTTTCACATCACAGTATTTTTTTTAAAAACTGGTGTCAAGGTATTTCAGTAGAAGAGCAATAATTTAATCTCAGTCTTCTGCTCGTCCTCTGTAAAGCGGAGCATGAGTACATTCAGCATCTACAGATTTACTCCTAGCGACAGCTCTGCTAACATCCTCCCATCATATGTGGAGAAACTCAATGAAGTGGAACGTTTTAGATGTCCTGGAGTCAACCTTCTGGGTTAAGTACAGCAAACGAAAAAAAAGAGGAGTCACACTAGAAGCGCCTAATGTTCAGGTATTGCATTTCATGAGAATCGATCCCCAAGACGTTGGAGACTTGGCACCGGTATGACAGCAGTGGTGGCTGAGGGCATCATCCACCAGGTCTTGTATCTTTAAAAGCAATCCAGTCAAACATCTGAGAGAGCACCGTGGCTCTGCTCTGAGATCAGCTGGTCTAACATTCATGTTTCGGAGTGTCTCATCACAAGAAAATCCTTTAGGTCCAGGAGGAGGCTCCAGGTCAGTCAGAGTGTCTGCACCAGCACAGGGAACAGCAGGGACAGGTGCTCGGCCCCTCGAATCGGGAGTTTGTGTGTGGTGTAAAAGTGGATGACCTCTGGGATGGTGTCAAAGGGTGGGCTGTTCTGTCCCAGCACATACTTACCATCTTTACAGCGAGTGAACTTCATGTGCATAAAACCCTGGCAGCTCCTGTGAAGAAAGAATAGGGGGGAAAAAAAACGATTTAGGATAGCAATAAAGGGAGGAAGGGTGTGGGAGATATCCGATTCAAATGTGGAAAAAAAAATGTAGGTGAGAAAAGAAGGATGACGAAATGTGGAGCATATAAAACCTCGCACAGCCTTCCCCACATTTCACCACATAATGACACAGCGTGAGCGGCAGCTGGGATTTATGTTCACATCTTTTTCTTTCACTTTGGGGACATAATTCTATCCAGGTAGCACCACCGTGACAAAAATTAGGAACCAAGGGGCTTCGTGATGGATGGATAAGAGCTGTAATAACACATAAAAGAGAACATGAAGTCTGGGAGAGAAAAAGGAGGAATGCTGTGAATTGTGGTGGGCCACACCTCCCCTTTAAAATCCAGGCTGCCATTAAAGAACTTTCCCTTTAAGAGCATGCCAACCACTCATGATGTATGTCTAATTATAGCAGCAGAGGAAAAGACAAGGGCTGAGACCATCTCCATAATTATCATTGTTCAGAAAACCAAATTAAATTTTAAAGAGCAGTGAAACCAAAATCACTTCCCGCGACGCCAGACAACAAAACTACCAGCAGCCTCTTATTGTCCAGTTGGTTTCTCGAACACTACTTCGCTTTAGCAGTTGGCGGTGCGCTTTTAGTTGGTCCTGTAAGTTTTATAGACTCTTCTAATTTAGTCTTACACCAGTGTGAGACATGCTGGTGTAAATCTGATACATCTGTTTATTATGGCACTAACTCAATCCAGGACTTTTTTTTTTAAACTTCTTCTTCATTAATCAACTTCTACTATTTTTTACAGTTCTGTGTAGCAGTTGATGTAGTTAATATTTTCCAAGGATAGATAAAGTCAATGACAAAAAAAAAACAAAAAAACATGCTGATGCTACATTTTTCCGCAAAACTGAGGGGGAAGGGGTTGTTTATTGCACAAAGATTCCTCTCTGAAGGTTAGCATCATGAGTGTGTGCGTAGCTGGCAAGTGACCAAAACACCCTGTTAAAGACATAACTGCTGCTTTCAAACCTAGAAAGAGGAAAATCTCCCTTATTACCAGCTGGACCACATTTGAGCAGATTTATGATGAGATAAGGACAAGATATTAGAGATGCATGAATCAGGATTTTTTAATATCCGCAGCCAGCATAGCGAGAGCCAACGGCTCTGCCATGCCTGCAAGAACATTAGTTGATAAAATAACCTAAACTGGACCTGATCCACAGCAGCTGTTATAGTGTGCTTTAATCATAACTCTGACATTTTCTATTTTAAAATGGTCTTTTATCCAGCTGCCTTTGTCTTTTCTCTGCTAGAGTCGCCTGTTCACTCTTTAAATGCATTAAAGTGTTTTACTCTGAAGTTTGGTGATGCAGATTATCAGCAGCAGCCAGGACAGAAACCAACAGCCTCCAGGGTCCGTTTGAGTGTCCAACGCTTGGGAGGAGATGGCTTAAAGAGCTGTTCTGTACCGCTCAGCAAAAGTAATAAACAATATATTTTCCATGACAGGTAATATCACATTAATGTAGGTTAAATATATTTTACTGATCTTCACTTCTGATATACCATCTTGAAGCAACGCAAACAACAGAGACATGAAGGCTAAGGAAGGAATGATATCCTTGAAAACAGATGGTAACTGTTTAGTCTAAGGATATATCATTAGAACAAAGAAACAGTTGCAGCTGGTACTTTTGTTTTTCTTTTTTTTAATTTGATCTAGTTTGCATATGCTTTTGATGATTCCTGTGACGGTTCTTATCCAGTCATTCATCTGCAATGTCTTTAAGTAGTTACTTAATATTGGTTCAGCTCACTTGTTGAGGTAGTAGTAAAAAACAGCCTCAGTTACAAAACTATAAAGCAAAAACAAAAAACAAACAAAACAAAAAAAAAGACATACTGTCACATGTAATTAAAAACACCATTAGTTTCATCGTAAGCCACACAAATCTGCATGTTGATTCATAAACAACACATTGCTTCACTACAGAACATGTTGTAACACTTTGTTTCCACTTGTTTTTGTGCATTCGTCATATGTCTGCAGGTCCATCCATTCTTACAGAAAACATCAAGCTCCGACATAGTTACGTAACTTGTCCTTCAAGTCTTTTTCTGGAGCATATTTGCCTCATGTGTTGAAAGTTTTCAACTTCTGCAGTGGATCTTGTAGTAGCATCCAATGTCATCCAGGACAACGTGAATAGCAGCAAAAACAAACTTCTTTTATTTTGAATGTGACCAATTGTATGGGCTACAAGTTATAGCTGGTATAGAGAGAGTTTCTCAGCAACAAGTTGGTGGCTGGAAAGTTAAGAGCTGTATTCTCTTGCACTGAACACCACGAGGTATGCTCCATGCTTCATGGGGGCTGATGGAGGGCAAGAGGAAACCAGATTATCTCAACTGTTGTAGTTGTGAGTGAAGCCCAAATGATAAAAGTTATCATCATTTACTGGGCTGACAGACTTCCTCAACTGCTACACCGACAAAAGAAACAACCAAAAAAAGGGATACTACGGTTTGAACACTCAAGTTAAATACATAAACCAGCTTTCAAATTTCAACTGAGTTTTAATAATCACGAGGGATTTGCTTGAGTTCATTTTTAACTTAATGTTGGTGAATATTAACACAGTAGCCAAAGAGTGTAAGAAACACAGGTCTTAGTGACTAAAATGTATAAAATGAGTGCTTGACTTGAGCTGGATCGACAATGACTTGAAAGTCAAAACGCTGCAGGAAGTTTTCTTCTTGTTTGCCATCAGAAGCACCATTACATACACTTTGAGACGCCATGGTAGGATAGTAATTACAATTAAAAAAATGTCAGGTGAATGAAACTAAAAAATGTCTTCTTTAATGATAGTCATTACAAGAAATATGGTGTGCACAAAAAACAATTTTTAAATAAAAGAAGGTTAAAGTAAGTGAAAATCTTTGATGTCTAAATGTGTGGATTGCTTTTTTACCTTTAATTTCATATTTTTTCCAAAAAAGAGCTTTATTTTGCTCTAGAGTGCTTGTTTTTCCTGACATTTAGGACTTGTTTTTAGTAAAAGCATTGTCTCTAGTCTCATGGTGTTGCTGCGTTGAACCTACAACAACTTCAACAACATGATGTTGATAGATCCTCTTCAAACATTCCCTCCTTAAGTCTGCATACGTGCCAGCTGGAGGGCCGGCCTCACTCCTGACCTTGTTGCTCGAGCAAACGTACGTGTGTGTGTCAAACCCACTCTAGTCAAGTAAATGAGTAATGCATGAGCTTGTTTATGTGTCAGCACAACACACTCGCTCCCCTCCCCCTCTCCTCCCCCATTCCCTGCCTAATTCCATTCGTGGGTGTCCCACAGAAGGTAATTCATATTCATTAGTGATTATGTAGAGGATGATGTGTGCACTGAAGTGTGCTCTACCTGCCTGATTACCACTTAAGAGGGCCCGCCGGGGCCAAAGAAAGAAGGCCACAGAGAGAGAGAGGCCCAAGGATGGTGTGAGGACAAAGTGATGATGGGAAACTGGTGTGAGGCAAGTGCAAGGAATCATGATGATAATTATAAGGGAGAGATTTGACCAGATAAGCAGCGCTGTGCCCCGCACATGAGCACTAGGAGGAGAATCAGTGCAGCAGTGATTGTAAGTGGAGGCGATGCCGGGTGGGAGAAGGAACTGGGAGAGACAGATGTTGAGATGTGGGAAACTGTAGTGTGAAATGAGTCGTTCAGGTGACTTCACACACACTTCGCACACACTCCTTAGTTACAAAGTGCAAAAAAAAAAAAAAAAGAGAGAGAAATCTGCAGAGCTCTTCATCTGAGACTGATGTTGAGTGGAGTAAGATGTTTTGTGGCTTGCTGAGCCATAGGTCTGTGCACGTCTTACCGCAGGGACAGGGAGTAATCAGCGCGGTTGGTCTGGCTGCTCCTCACCAGGTAGCTACACTCTTTACACAGCGTCAGCAACGACTCCGCCTCCGAACGGGATAGCGAGCCGTGGTACCATCTGTTGGCGCACACGTACAGCCAGGATGAGATGCTCCCGAAGCAGCAGCAGGATGTACACACATTCACATATTTTTTTAAAACCTTTCTGTTGATGTATGTTGATACTGGCACGAGCGCAACTTGCATCCGTGATTGGAGGAAAGTTATTCTGATTTTAGTAGTGGGGGTTCAGTGTTGCCAGTTTCAACAAACTCTAGAAGCAGGCGAATTTAACTTTGGTTAAAAAAAGTAAAATAATATTTTCCTTGGTGTAATGATGAGCAATTATTGGGGCTGACTGAGCCAGGTGAAAAACACAAGCTGACAGTAATGCTGTCCTGATTTAAATGGAGCCTAAAGCAACCACAAAGTTCTTAACAGCCCTAAAGAGATCAGAAGAGAGTAATGGAGCATTACAGCGAGATCCTCAGGTGAATGTGAACACCAGTATGTGTCTGCGAGTACAACAGGGAGCACGCCATATGTATGAATGTGCATCTGTGCTTAAGGGCTGTTGTGTGCATGGATTTCCTTAGTGAAGCAGTCTTTTATAAATGCAGAAACAACAAATAAATTACATTAATGATCTCTGAAATTAAGACTAAAGTAAATGTGTGCCTTTAATGCTCTGTTAAATTAGTTCACATTCTAACCTTCTGAAGACTCTGCTTAGCTAAAGCACATACCAGCATTATTTTAATGTGCACAAGCCTCCCGTAGATCAAAGTGGAGCAATAAAATCACTTTTGGCTTGTTTTTAATGGCCTCTACTTTACAGTTAAGTCTTCTGTCAAATATGGACAACCACTTTAAGACAAAGTAAAGATAAATGTGGTCATTAAAGTGATGCAGAAACATTCACATTTAATTCTGAAATTAAATGAACACGTATAAGCAAGTCTATAATAAATGTTTTGGTTTTTTTTTACTTTTAAAAATCATAAATAATCCCCCAGAAAAAATGAACCTTTAAATACTGATTGTCTGCAATCCATGAATACCTCACCGTTCACTCTACCTGGACTGGTCCATGTTCAGATAATACATTTTCCACAGCACTGCAGGCTTATTTTGATATTTAATAACATGCGCTGCTATGACTACACTTCTGACAGAACAAGGCAATTCAGTTTTATGTGTGAAAACATCTTTCAACTTTAAGGTTTAACATATCAGGACATAATAAAAAATAGTTTGGTGTTTACATCTTATCCAGCTAACCAGATAGACTGAACAATTACATGTTCTGTAAAAGTGAGTTTTGTTCATCATCTGTGTGTAGTATAAAAGGGGATGACCTCTGGGATAGTGTCAAAGGGTTTGCATTTCCTTTTTGTAACATTTTTGCATAAACAATCATGGTGTAATATGTCATGTTCATCCAGCGTTGTATTTATCTGATTTTAAACTTTGTAATGGGGAGATAATGTATGGTTATTTTTAAATATATGTTCTGATACTTCAAGCCTTAGAAATGAAAATGAATGAACTTTCTTCATCATATAACTGTATTTAAAGTGACAGTAATTGGCACATTAAAGAATTATCTACCAAAGCAAACTTTAAAGTGCAGCCTTTACTCAGATATGCAAACTTATGATGGTGATACATACACCTGCTTCTCCAGAGGCAGAGTGGGGTCCACTCTCTCGCCCACCATTGTTGGGCCTTCGTGCGGCATCCGGAACTTCACCCCCCCTCCTGCCAGTGGGCTGGACCTGGGCCCGGGAGGACGCAGCCGCTCCGTGGGTGATGACGAGCGGTCCCACTCTGTGCCTTCAAATTGAACTGTTGGCAAGCAGGGACAAAGTGAGTCACCTGATTTACACAAGATCAAAAGGGATTAAACCTTTCATCCAAACAGGGGTAAACATCAGATATCCAACTATTGCAAAACCACGTAAAAAGCTAGGGGATTTCCCACGGACAGCAGGTCTGGGTCAGACAGGAGCAAAACTATCAGCACCCTCACACTTACTATCATCAGTGGTTTTCTGAGCCCAGGAGGGCAGGCAGAGACAGGAAGTTCACTCATCTATCCAGAACAAATGAAATGAGCACACAGAAGTGTAATTTTACATTTGTGACTAAGGTTTGGGAAATTAGCACTGCAATGAAACATTAAGTATACCAAATTGCTACAAATACCCTGACATTAACGTGGCAGACGTCTTCCTTAAAGGATGTTTTGGTGCACAGTTGATGTCAGAGGGGAAAAATGGTAAGGAGGGAGTATTTTAGAAACCACAGCATTCAAAAACTGTTGCAGGCAGGAGTGGATGCAGGTGTTGCAGATGCAGGCCACCGGGGGTACAGAGGATGAAGGACAACAGGGTCTGGATGACTGCAAGTGTCAGTGCTGGGCTGATAAAGGAAGGCGATGGGAGAGGAGAGGAGGAGTGTTCAGGGTGAGAGGTCACCTTGCTCTCTGACGGGGGGTTCCTCCTCCAGCTGACCCACTGGGGCAGGCCAGGGCAGCTCCGACAGCTCCCTCATTTCTAATAGAGGAGGAGAGCGGGGAGGAGGCGAGAGAAAAAAAGGGAGCGAGAAAACAGCAGATGGGCTTTTCACAAAGTTAGCCAAAACAATGCAGGTGAGAGAAGTGGTGATGATCAAGAAGTGAAACTGATTTTAGGAAGGGATTTAATTAAAAAAAATAAAAAACAAAAGATGTGATATGTGGAGTAAGCAGAAGAAAGGGAAGCCCTGTCGAGAGTTATACAGTGTGTGTTTGGAGATAGCAGGGGTCTGGTATCATGAAATATAGTTAACTATAGCTCCTGTCATGAGGAGAAGTAACATAATCTTCCTCTGCACTCCCTGTTTCATCCCACACATGAAAAAAAAAAACAGCCTTAGTGCTTCAGAGCCTATATTTACTGTAATTTATCATGGGAGATAAGACTGAAGAAAGCAAAGACAAAACACAGGGAACACAAGAAATCCCTTTTTATTTATTTATCATCATTTGAACTTTCGCTTTGAAAAAAAATGTTTGCTTAGATGGAATGGAAACAAATGACTTCACATGTAATGTGATCCAGAGCCCAGAATGATAGAAGAACTGAAAAAAAAAGACAAAAAAAATCTTTAACTATCCTACCTACAACTGAAGAGCAACAGAAGGTATGCTGGGAGATGGAACTGAAAATAGCTCATTACATACCAGAGCTGACAACTGAAACACTTATTAGCGCTGCTTCACACACACACGCACACACACACAGTCACAGGTACATTATGTATTTGTGCCAGGATCACAATGTAAATTTAGCTCCCGCTCTCAGCAAAAGCGGATTACAAAACAAATAAAAGGAAAAGAGGGGTGACATCTTAATGAGCTGACAAATCCAAAGACCCCCCCCAGGCCAGCAACATCAAAGACCATTTGAATGGGCGTTTGGTAAGAGACCTGGGCTGTACATACATGCTCTCTCCCTCGCTGGTTAATTATTGAGCAGGCAGACACACTCTGGCACTTTCTCTGGCTCTCTGTGAATTATTGATGCATGGCACAGTACAATGGCCCCATCTGGAGCGGTCCGAACCTCCACTGAAGCCAGGATTAAAGTGTGGCCTGGCTCTCCTCAATGGGAGACATGTCATGCACGCAAACATGCAGATGTGCGAACACACACAAACACTAACACACACAAGCAGCTGAGACCTCTGAACAACACCGCTGGCACACTCTACTGCTCGTCAGTTCCCTCCCACATTGCATTTCACACCTTTAATTCTCAAGTAAACTAGGGAGGGATCCATGGAAGGGCAGCTAGGTAATAATAAAAAGGACACAAACAGCAAGTTAAGGGTAATAAGATAGGACAATGGGGGAAGGGGACCAAGGAGGCCACAGGACAATTACATATTAAAAATCTGCAGAGCCAAGCTTGAGATAAGCTTCAGGTAGTGGCTTGCTGATGATGCTGGAGGAGAAAATGCCATCGAGATTCACCTCTTTTACTGGTCGCTGTCCCTATAAAAGATCAATCCATCTAATATTACAGATAATAGAACTTTTGACTTTCTTCCTCCCGTTCTCTTGTTCAAAGATTAAATAGTTTTACCAAAAAATCTCAAGATGAATGACCTGTCTAAATGAACATTATATACTGTCAGTTTAATCAACTTGAGTTTTGCTCGACAAACTCAATAACTTGAGCAACACATAAGAATAGCCTAGTTGTTAAAGACTATTTTGAAAGTAACCTTGGGAGCTGCTTACCATGAATCACTATGGGTAGTTTTGCTTTATTGACTCAGATAGTCTGACTAAGATCTTGATCCAAGAACATAAAACATTCATAAGTGAGACAAATAAAGACTGAAGAGAAGTCAGATCCTTGGCTGGAGCGTGCAAAATTGTGTCATCCGTGTAAAAATGGATGCATAAGCGTACAGTTGAGAGTGTAGTATAATTTATGTAAAGTAGAAATAGTTATGGACAAAGAATACGGCCCTGTGGCAGTCCATTATCGAGGGTAAGTGGGTTTGATGGGGAACAATCAGCAACAACAGTCTGAGCTCCTCTAAAGCCATTTTCACACATGAACTGCACTTCTGAATTTTTCTGACATCCTCTGGAGCGACTGCGCAAGCATAAATGTCTGTATCGTATCATCATACTGCGTTTTTATGCAGACATTCTCCAAATAGGGCCAGGCATGGGAAGGTTACAGACAAGAAAGGAAACCTCACATTGTGAAAACTACAACTGTGAGCCAAATGCATGATCTTCCAAACTATCCAGGATTAGGGTTTTTCTATCCAAGTGGAAGGATTGAACCAGTATACAACAACAAAAAAGGCTGTCAGGAACACATGCCCACCTTGTCTGAAAACTTGATTTCTTTAGAAAAAGTGTGCACTAAACACACATATGCTCATGCTCACGAAAGCGCACAAATCACGTCATTCATTTGCCGGCAGCGAACATCTGGCTTCCATTCACTTCTAATGAGAAGCCGAGGCTCCGTCATCCACAGACGACTATTAGTGCTCCGTTTCTTTCTTTAGTACAACACAATGAAATTTACGGTTTTTGGACACAGCCGTGCTCACAATGATGGCCACGGGAGAAACCTCTGATATGGTGAAAAGAAAAAAAAAAAACTTTCCACAATATAAAAATGAAGTGTGCTTTTCTCACATGTTAAAACCAAATAATAAAACAGGTGTCAGCAATTTGCGTAATGCCAATATCTCATGTGCCGAGCGTCTCAGCTGCCTGCTAACAATTGGCAGAAACCATCTGAGAGGGGGAGGGAATGACACGGCTGGGTTTTTCCTTTCTGCACTGCACGCAGGACACACAGCTTCGGGTGACAGATAACTGACTTTTCAGGAACGCCAGCTGTTCTCTGTGTCCTCATAATCAAAGAGGAGCAATCAAAGACAATAGGACAGCTACATTAGGTCGATTAATGAAGACATCTGGGGGGGGTTTTCTCCAAGCATCTCTGGCATCACATCTTTTCTCTGCACACAAAGCCCTGGTGCTGAGAAAATTAAAAAAAAAAAAATCTCTTCAGGACTGGCAATTATAGAGGGGGTCTGAATGGATTGTGTGAAGAAACCCTTTAAAAATGTGAAACCACACCATTTTAACTCAGTCTAAAAAGCTCCATTTCTATGTATTCTTTCGTCCGACATTCATCCCCCTGGAGATTTGTGGCGCTCTCCCCGTCTACTCCATTGTTGGATATCTGATCTTTATCGCTCCTCCGTCACCTATTTCCCCTCTAAGTGGACCATTATCTCACTTTCCATATTTTCTTGCTCCTCTTTTTTCTTGCCCTGCTCTACTTTTGTAATCTCTCCTCCCATCTCCCATGTTGGTCAGTGAGGCTGAGACACAAAGGGCATGCCTTTCCATTTATGTCAGAAAAGAATCAGGCTGAAAGAGAGTGAAAATCAGGAAGCGCCAGTAAAGAGGAACGGGGCAAGAGAGGGGAAATGTGACAAGGAGAGAAAGGAGGTGAGAGGGAAAGAGAGGTCTTCTGATGTGGCAGTAAACTGATGAAGAAGCCAGTCAGCTGACCCCAGTGCCTGCTTAGAGCAGCGGAGAGAAATATCTAGACATGGTAATTTCATTTCCCTTTTCCCTCTTTTTTTCCCCCATGTTTTCACACAGTGATGCACATGATTTAATACTGCAGAAAAAGTGTAACGTAATTTCTTTTGGTTTTCATATACACAGACAAGTGCAGTGTGAGGGACTGTTGATACTCAGAAACAGAGGACCCCGCTGACCAGAGTGGACCATGTGTCCTACTAATTTGTCTTCTAGCACAAACTGCTCCAGGTCTAAGATGTGTTCAGATTTCTGGAGCTGATTCTAGCTCTGCGTTTAGTGATTTAGACACGTCTTACATTATGATTGGCTGAACATTAGAAAATGCACAGATGTAACACAGTTTCTAGTGAGTTTAGCCGTAACATAAAGGGCATAGATGGGCTTTTCTCTCTCATGGCCAGCCAAATAAGTGAAATGTCACGGTTTAACACCACTTTAGTCATCCTGGATTCCATTTGTGAGTTACACATAGAATCTGTTGTTACACTCCCGCTAATAAATAATGGAGCATTTCCCAGAGTTTTTTTTTTATGTCCAGCGCAGAAAAAATAACATTCTGTGACTTTAGACATAACTTCATTTAAAGCTAGTTATACATTATATTAAATGAGGATTTCTTCACTGGCACACTCAACACAGCGCAACCACTGATGTGTGACATCACGTGGCGGGCAGAGGACATCTGGGACCTCCAACTGCATTAAGGGATGACACTGCTTTGAGCTACGTGCTGACATCATCAAACCAACACAGATGATGACACTAGAGAAGACATTAAAGGCTCAAAGGTCATTGGATTTCATCCAGAAGAAAATCTCTCATTCAAATATCACAAAAATCCATCCTGTTAAGACGTGGAACTATCATAGAAAGCTCTGATAAAAGAAAATAGGTTTGGATGGTCAGACATGACCCAAAACCACTGAGTCACAGCTTTGCCATAAAATGTAAAATACAATCAGCAACTTTGACTTCACTGAACTTTGCAGCTGACTGTATGGACAAAGAAAGAAAAGAAGTGTTGAAGGGACAAAGTCCATATAACCAAAGTATGAAATAAATATTAGATGTGATAAATTTGCACTTTCAGGCTTGGTAATTCTTTGACACATGTTGAATTAGTGCTATGTGGTCCCAGCATATGGGTCTAAATTTACCAACCGTACAGATTCTCAATGTACCACGACACCGCAGACATAACGTTCATCTGGTCATAGATGGAATAATTTTGCACTTTGTCACCTGCACAGCACTTTACTTTTTAAAATGTTTTAATTATTATTAATAATAACCACAGATTTTCTCTGACAGAGAATAAAATGCTGCAGCATGTTATAATTTGGTACCAAAGAAATTTGTAACAAAAGATACAGTTACAGTTCAGGTCCGCCGAGTTGTAAACTGGAGAATGGGTGTAGTTTGTTCCAGAAAAAAACTTCTGACTGGGAAGAAAAAAAGATGGCAGGGACTGAAATTCAAAGCCAGGCATGTTGACAAAGAGAAGAGCTCTTTCACCTCAGCAGACACGACGCCCTGAAACATCAGGACTGCAACTTCGGTCGTTGAAATCAAGGCCAGCAGAGATGATGCAACCTGAACAAAACGCCAAAAGGTCCGTTGATGAGGAATTTAGTCGTGAAACCAATTACAATCAGAAAAACAAGTGATGTCACTAAAGCTGGGACATTTCAGCCGAACTGCTGTCCACTGTGTGGAGAATACAGAAACAAGCTGGAAGCACAAGTACACTCGGCTTGGTACGTTTCCACCTCAACGGATCAGTAGTCCAGTCGAACACTGCAGTGTAATAATTACTTCATCAGCGAAGACAAGGACATGTCCAACCACTGTTTGCAAATGTCATATTTTCTGGACAAAGACTTAGCTCACAACAGGTTACCCTTGACTCTTGGGATCGAGGAGTTGAGAGACAGGAGGGTCTGACCCATGGCTGGTCCACGTTGCAAACACAGTCCACCTTAATAATTGAAGAAAAGTCCCAATGCTTTGGATGCAGAATTCACCTTATTATATGTAGATAGCAGTGTTTATATTATTTAGAGATTTAACGTTTGCCTAAATATATTATTGAAAGCCTAAACTTTTTTAAGTACTAAATTATTTAAAATAGTTACCACATTTTACATAACTATGTCATGCTCACTGAATTAAAGTCATTTTGTGTAAATAAAACCTTCATTTCCCAAGTTTAAAGTATTATTTTATTCACTCTTGACTGTAGACGCCAGCACACTTACACTAGATAGTCTTGCAAAACATTTATAAATGCCATGCACCGTGAAACTGAAAATCTTTCACAGTTTCACTCAGCAATACGCTAACCCCATGCTGACTTCAGAAACCTACAATAAGTCAACTCTTGCGCACAGTTGGGTTTTTCCTATTAAGATGCGTGTCGTACAGTCAGCTCAAAGAAATCAAGCATCTTGTGACATTTACTTCAGATTTCATCTTAATTCCTTTTGTCTTCCGAGTGTTTATTTGAATGTGAAATTTAGAAAAAGATCATAAAATGCTTTTTTTAATAATAATAAAAAGAAGATGTTTAGGACAGATATGCTCATCATACTGCAGGGCTTCTCTGAGCAGCCCAAGTCTTTTGCACCTGCCTAATGAGCAGCTGCACTGAATCAAGTGGAGGAGAAGTACTTTGCTCAATAGCAACATAATAGAAATTGCTATGGGTGGTGATGTTATTCATTCACCTTCCCCATTCAGATTTCCAGCTGATTTGCTGCTCTCCTTTCATGTCTCCTCCCTTCCTCCGACCTGAACACAGCCCTCAAATAGCTCAAAGGTTCTGTTAAAGGATGATAAAACTTAAAAACATGTACCATCTGCAACAAACCACTCAACTGCTCATTAGGCGTGGCCATCAGAGAGCTAATAAGATGGCGCCTCTCATTAGCTCTCTAATAATGTAGATTGGCTGCAGGGCCAATCTCTCTCTGCTGGACCGCCTATTAACTTCCAGGACTTAATGACTACTGTAATTCAAGCTGGATGGCGTGAGTGGTGACAGCTTTCCCTTGTAATCAAAATTTCTGGCCAGAGACATGTCTGCCATGTCCAACTCCTCAGGCACTGGCAGGATCACCCTCACGGAGTTGTATGGACGGAAGTCAGCGCACATTTGTATTAAGTGCAATAAGTTATTACATAAATAAGTATAATGCAATGGAAGAAAGCTTATTCTTTTTAAATAAAAAAGTAATAGGTGCCGCATTCAATTTTCACCCGGATAATTACATTTTAACGCTGAATAGGCTGTGAAAATTATAATTAAAGATATTCTGCAGCTGCAAGAATGAAGTGCACATAAATCCACATACAATACTCACCCTGTTACCCCCCCTTCTCCCACACTCATATGTGTGAACGGGCACGCATCCTCCTCTCACCCTTGAATTAGGGGCCTAATGATAATCAGAACTGGAAACCCAAGTCAAAAATCCACAAATGTGTGCATACGCCTGTGAGGAGGTGATGATTAAGGACTGTTGGCATATCGCAAAGCCCCCTATACCCCCCTCCTGCCCCCTGCAGCAGGTTATCTGAGTGAGTGTGTCACATCAGCAGGGAGAGGAGGTCGGAGGGGAAAAAAGGCCTGTCTTCACCGCTGTGTTGGTGTGTGTATGTGCCAGAGCGTGTCCCTGTGTTAGTGAATGACTGATTGCGCCCTGCCACAATGGCCCTGAGTCTCCCCCTCTGTCCGTTTTTTTCGCCTCGCCACAGCTCCCGAACATTAATACAACTCAAAGCTCCTCCCCACTGAAGCACTGGGCCTCCTCATATACCCGGTGAGCTGCCACCAAACGTACCATAACCTTGAACGTCCCTTTCAATTTCCATCCAGCTCGGTTTTCCCATGCAGCCTTTCAATTCACTTTGCTACCTCTGTCTGTCTTCCTTACCCTCTAAGCCCCTCCTCATCTCATTTATTCCTTCATCTTTTTTTATCTCTCTCTTTCTGCACTCCGTTACTCCGTTCTTCCCATCTCTCTACACTTGAACATGTGGGCTGTGCCTAGCAACGCCGAGAGAGTCTGGGAATATGGATTAAATGTGAGAATGGAAAATACTGTTTGTGTGTTTACACTTCAGTGCCTTGGTGTGCCCGAACAGACAGCCCGCCAGCTCAGAGTGCTCCCTTCGAATTGAAAGAATAAAGGGTCAGACAGCTAAAGCTGTACAAGTGCTTTCCTGTACTCTGTGCATCAATGATGTTGTATTCACTCCCTTGAAAGAGGAGACACAGTCGAGAGGGGAAAAAAAAATGAAGGCAAAGTAAGAATAAGTGCAAAATAGGTGAGCAGCATTATTGGCTTTTAGATTAACAGCCCTGCATCTGCAGTTGAAACCATCGCTCTCCAATAAGTTACGGTGCCTCTTTGGTCCTGCGCCGCTTAAGTTGATTTGAAAATGAGAATGGATTTCTGTGTGTACGTGTGGATATTCAAACAGTGGTGCACTGACCATGACTGTCTTAATAACGCCGAATCAGTCACACACATGTAGGCATGTAATTAACTGAGGGGAGGAGAGCAGGAATGGAGGGGAGGGAGGACAAGCCAAGGTTGATTTATTATCCCATCACCTTGACCTTGATGACATGGAGATGCAGCTCAATTAAGCCTGCTAGGCTGGGGCATGCTTCACACTGATCCACTCCTAAATGATTTATCAGTGCAGTTCTGCTTCCCTTATTTTTTTCTTTACTCTCTCCTTTAACACCATACTCAGTCAAGGGATCATAATGCGATTGAATCAAATGCATTATCAGTTACTCGGACAAACAGAGCTTGTTCTCTGTTCCCAACTGTTGACAACCACTCCTCTCGCACACATAAAGACACACACAGTGCCTCTGACAGTTCTGATGATCATCTCAAGACTTGTTGTGAATTTGGTCAGTCACACACCCGAGAGCAAGAAATCAATACTCACCAGAAGGTGTCCAAATGTAAAAAGAGAGATATATGTTATTTGAGGTGAGACAGTTAAGGTCAAAACACTCCATTTCATGGTAAAAAGGCGAAGATGTTATGCCGGGTTAGATAATATATTAAAGGTCAGGGCACTTTGATGATTATTTGCACCATGCAGTCTCAGCAGTAGGGCTCTTTCTGTTCTCTTATAGGACTCTGACCTTTAAAATAGCTCTTTCTGAGCCTGGTCTTAACAATTTTACTAATTTTATTTTGCAACTTCTTTAAAAAAAATGTATTCTGTGAGATACAATACTTTATGACTCCCAGAGGCTTCAAAGGTTCTCGTCTGTAGTTGGTAGGGATTTATTGTTTTGCTCTAGGACACTGTAATGCAATGGAAGATTGCCAATATGTGGGGGATTCTGTGAACAAAAGACTGAGTATTGATCAAGTCTGGCTGTGTGAAACCAGATGAACCAACACAGAGTGAAACCATGTGTGAAGAATGGATTTTATAATGCTGTGATTCACCAACTCTCTAAATGACAAACTGAAAATGAGGCATTGTCTGAAGAACTGTGGTCTTTCCAGACCAGCTGCTCTGAGTGGGGGCTCAAATTACAGTGCACCATCCAATCACATGGAGCTTGAGCTTATCCATTATCTACCTTTGATCATCTAGGCTACCTTCTTTTCACTAAGCACACCGTTACATTTCTTCTTGCAGGAGGATGTGCAGCCTCTTAGAGTGGCTGGTTGCTGGATGCACTGATCATGTTGACTCCACATGAGGTCTTTGGCTGAAATACCAACCCCCATCAATGACGTGGTGAGGGCAACCCCAACTAGAAACGCCCCTAATCACTGCGTGTGGAAACTAAATGCATTGCTTTAATTGCCCTTGGGGAGGAGCAGTGGCTGTGGAAGCTCAAACTGTTTCCAACCCTCTGACTGCTCACTGTAGTTTGGCCATTTTATTTGCCATCACTGAAAATGCTGAAAGTGATAACGCCGTAGAGGAGGACACAGACTACTGATGGCCTCCACAACCAGCAGCAAATGTCATTTTGGTACATTAAATGTTAGTTAAACTAGCCAAAGACAATAGACATTGAAATATGAGTGGGCTGGAGAAAAAAAACCCAATATCTCTCTCAACCATGTGAATGCCAAAAGAAAGCCTTAAAGCCACATACTTACAAGAAAACATGCATAAAAAGACATATTCATTGAGTTTTTGACACACAAGACCATCCAGATATTAGAATTAAAAAAAAACAACTTTAAACTTAGGCTTCTCTGGTGGTGCTTTATCCACCTTTTCATTTGTCTCGAACGTTTAAAGCAAAGACATATTTCTGGTCCTCTAAAACGAGTGCTTTTCTAGTTCTATTTTAACCTGGTTAGATCACAATCTTACCACATGAATAGATAACCTATTCTGCAGCAAGTGTAGTTCAAAAGGTTTCACATCATGATCACCTACAAAGGCATAGTTTTATTCTTTTTCACAGATTCGTGATGATAGCCATCAATTTTTGTACCCATTTAACCTTGCTCAGGGCATCGGGGGGTGAGGTAGGGTGGCTTTTGTTTTGATCAGCTCGTGAGGGTGCCAACAGAGAGGCAAACGAGACAGCTGTGCACACTCTTATGGACAATTTACGATCACCAATCAAACTAACATGCACATTTTTTGGCTGTGGGATGCACCCAGAATGCGAGGAAACCCACACTTGCTTCAGGCTGAAGCAACAATTGAATGTCATCAGGCAGATACATGTATACAGAATTTATGATGCTCAATGAAAGAAACTGAAAATGATCGACTGAAACAACTAGGGTAAGCTAAATGTCAGAATCCCCGTAATTGACAGAAAATCAGTAAGATAGGCGTCATCGTAAAGATCTGTTAATATATTCGTACAATGTTGGCATTTTAAATGATAAAATTCACAGAAGACTTCCTGATTATCTTTAATCTTCAGCCCCAGTAAAGAAAACAGCTGACAGCGCAGTAACAGAGCTCTTGAGCTGTCCTGTCGGTCCTAATCACCTTTTAACAGATGTTGCCCTGAATGTTTGGAGCTGAGTCACACAAAATTATGCTTCTAAAACTGGAGTATTAATGGAACCACAGAGGAGTTTAGATGGAGCATTTAAGCGATGGAGAAATACGTGCACATGACAAAGCTCACACAGTCCACCAAAGTGTTAAAAGCAGTAAAGTTAATGGTTACTGTGAGAAACTAAGTTTTTTAGGTTATTCTTGAAAATGAACCCTGCAAAGGTTAAAAGATTCAGTTTTGGGGTTTTATTCAGCAGTAGACATACAGATGTCCTGTCTGTTGCACAGCTGTTTGTGTGACATAGCTGATGCTTTTACTTGTATACCGGGCAGGTGACTGAAATCCAATCCCAATACATGTGGAGGTACATTTCAGTGCAACACATACTTTTAGCAACTCACTTAAATATGGTTAACCCAGGAAGTATGAAAAATCTCTTCATCATACCATGCCTTAACACTTTCTCAGTTTAGGTAGACAGTGAGTTCACAAAGATGATCTGTTTCTGGGAAAGACTTCCACAAAAGTGAACCGATAGGGATTTTGCAGTTCTATTCATATGACTTTTTTGGGTCAGCTGCACTGATGCCTCCTGTGCATGGGCATGTGCTCAGACTACAGCAGATTGAAAAGGTGATTCTACTGGACAGTCTCTACCAGAAACAGCTGCCCGTGTTTTTGTTCTGTCCCTTCTGTGTGTTTGATCCTGAATGGGAGTTCAGGGATGGGGCTGGCCCCTGGAGGGACCGAGCAGAACCTCATTTACTGGCGATGACATTTACATCATAGAAGCCTAGTGCTCAGGCGGACAGAAAACTGTCTATATATTTTACGCACGATGTTGGCTATCTTTCCACCGCTTAATGAAGAAAAATGTTAACGGCTCTCACAGGCTGCTGAGACACAGTGTAAGCACTACTCCACTGCTAAAGCATAGTGCATACATATACAAACACAAACCCACCAAAGAAAACAAGTTTATTTACAGCTTGAACTACTGCACAGGCAAAGGTCCCTTATACTTTAATATTATTAAAGTATAACTCTGGTAGTAACAAAACTCCTGCATTGCTTATAAAAGGGAGCTGACAACTAGATGGCTTAAAATCCAATCCATGGTTACTTTATCACCCATATCATTGTCATTTCTGGGCTAAATGCAAACATCTTTAAATATGCACAGAAAAAAAGGTTTAGTTTTGAACTAATTAAGAGTGTCTTAAACTGAAAATGCATTCTAGACAAATATATTAAAGATTGGAGTATTTTTGTTGACGATATTTGCACAAGATATCCTTTAAATGTCATACCAGTGGTGTGGGCAGTGGCACCAGTATTAAGCTGGGTTTCCATTAGCCAGCGTCTGCCTGTTATAGTTCCTAGGAAGCTGGAACTATAACAGGCAGACCTCATTCCTTGGCACCTTCAGATCTTCCTTCATTAAAATGTCGAACCTCAGCTGGATTTGCTGACTTAGCAAAGTTAACACTCCATTCCACTAGTTGTAAGAAATATACCGATTTCGATGTTTGCCAACATTCAAATGACATGAAACAGAAGAAGAAGGAAGAAGCAGTGCCCATTGCTGCATTTCTGTTTGTTGTGTTAGCATGAACAGTGATCCCAACGAATAAAAAGAGGAGACTCAAGCGTAAAGGGGACATCAAGAGGAATGAACCTCATCTCTTGACTACAGTCCCACCCAATCAGCTGAGAGTCAACACCATGACCCATGCAGCAGTTGAATTCTTGAATTATAGTAATGAAGACGTGCACCAAAGTTCTTGTTAATAGAAACCCACCTTCAGATATTAATTATGAGTGAATGTGATTTTTTTGTTTTGTTTTGTTTTTGTGCCATCTCTTCACAACGCCCCACAATAACAAGCATGGACAAAGTGAAAGTGAAAGCCAAACATGCCACAGCAGCAGGAGTGGGGACTCCCCCTGACTGGAAATTAACTGGCTTTCTATTTGGAAAAGTATTTCTAAGTAGCAAGATCTGTACCTGCAAAAGCTTTGGAGATGTGGTCTTTTTTCCATTCCCAGGGCTGGTCATACTCATCAGCTGGTCTCTCATCATCTTGTGGCAGCCGACTACTCTCCTTGCCATCCTCCTGAAGTTCTCCATATGAATAACCAAGACGCTTTCCTCGCTCATCTTCATAGGGGGTGTCATAGAGCTGAACTCCTCCCCGCGTCCGTCCTCCACCCGACCCACGCTGCAGCTCTGTAACATCATATGCAGAATGAGATAAACCATGAGTGAAAAATATGCCAAAAATGTATAGATTCTTCTCATGTGTAGTTTAACCAGTCTGCTACAGTAAAAAAAATATACTGTATTAGTGTGCCAAAATGATTCCCTAAACACATAGGAGAAAAAAAAGCCTGTTGAGCTCTGACATGCCTAAAGTTGGAGGAAAAAAGCTAAATAATGTTTCAAACAGATTTCCACTGGCTCAGAAAGTCATATGATGGGACTTAACGAGGCCTCAGGTTGGATGCTGAGTGGCAACACAGAAGACAAGCATCCTCCCCCCTTCTCTTGTCTAACCTGCATCCCAGCAGCAATCTAGCTCAGCTGACAACATCATCCAGAGTTCCCCGTTAACATTTTCATCACTTTCTCAGTGGGTTGCAACCAACAAAATGGTTCTCAGCACCTGCATCTGTTTTGTGGAGTCAAACATGGCCATGAGATAAATGGATTTAGGATTACCGGTCCAAGCAAGAGGATGAAATCTGTTTTGTAAATGCTTCAATAGAAGCGCCTAAGCCGCAGAGTCACCATTTACCAACAGTATTTGTTATATTGACCTAAAATATTGTACTTTTTCAAAAACAGGTGGCGTAGAGGAGAAGAAACAAATTAAGAGTCTGCATCTTTTGTGTTCAAGTCTAACACCTTAGAAAATAAGATGTTTTCACAACAGGATTGAGTAGACAGTGTTTACTGGTGAAAGCCAGAGCAAAACTTTAACCTTCACACGACAAGTCAAAGCTATCGAGCTACCCTGTAATCACCATGGTGACCAAGAGGAGGCCTTGGGGAAAAAAAACCCAGAGTTTATGAAGAAAAGGCTGGAGGGGAAACAAAGAAAAGGAGAAGCATGACCGAGAAGGGAGGAATACAAGAGGAAAGGTTGTGTTAAATGAAGAGCAGAAAGAGAAGGAGGTGGAAAGGGAAGCAATGAGGAAACAAGGGGAGGAGAGAGGAGATGAGGTGGGAGAAGTGGGGGGTTGTGGCATGTCAGCGTTTGACATTAAGCTGTTGAGACAGAAGCACAGAAGGGCTGAATGTTGTTCTACCTGCGCTGTGAGCCCATGGTGTCGCAGACGCATCACAACAGTGAAGATGAAGGTTGGGAGATGAAAACTAGACTTGATTAAATAGTATATAAATTTAAAGAAAACATGATGGAGGAAAACACAAGCAGAGACAGAGTCTGGGGGGTGTATAGAAAAGCCAATGTGACAGAGTGACAGAGACAGAAGTTTGAGGGGAATGATGACAGGAAGGTTTAGGCATGCAGATATGTGTCAGCAGGGAGACAAGCCTTTTATCTTCAAAAACTAATCTCAACAATCTTGACATAGTTGAAGTGTAACTTTTTGAGCTTGCAAGCACCCAAAATGGTAGGCTACTTTAAAAAACAAATATTGCATGAATGTTTTCAGTGAGAGATGATTATTATTCCAATCTCATGTTTGTTTCCGTCTTCCATGTATTTTAATGTGCAAAAACAGACCAAGATAGACAGACAGACGAGCACTGGAGTGACACGTTCAATTCAAAGTAATAAAAAAAAAATCTCTGACAATGCTTTGCCAGACGCTCCACCATCATTGCCGTGAATCTAATCTGTCAAATGGCTCCCTTCCATCTACAGCAACAAAAGAGGTTGTTCAAAGTTTTTCAATTTGAGCAGAGAAAAGAGATGCTCCATTCACTTATTCCTGATATTATGGAGTTCCTTTGACGACCAAAAGGGCAGTGTGAGTGACAATGATGAGAGGACAGGACATAGACTCTGCTAAAGGACAGATTAGAGGGGAAGTCAAAGCCCCTCAGGGCTGGGGAGAGTCCTCGAGATGAAGAGAGATAGAGAAATGGAGAAAGGGGAGGGGGGCAAGCTTTTATGATAAATGAGTGAGACAGACCGGGGAGAGCTTGGGGGAAAAGGGCCAGACAGAGAGATGTTATAGTAGAAGGGAGAAATGGAAAATGATGGTTGTGTGCTAGATGATGTGGGAGCAAATCGCAAGGGCAAAGAGAGGTCCAAGACTAGATAGTGAATCAACTCTTTAAAAGGGACACTTAATGACCTTGAGTGCTCACTCAGCTATGGTGAACCGAAATCCTGTGGTGAACTATCTGCTAACAAATGCAGCCATTAACCTGGACTTATACCACATTTAACATCAATGTCCACGGTATTCTCAAAGGAGAGAAAGACCTCATTGCAGAGGAATAAGAAGAGTAATAAACACAGATAATGTTAAACTGCTGACCTAGGACAAAACAGAGGTATTACTTCATGCCAAAGTTGCATATTTTATTCATGATACAATCTGCCTGAAATGCAATGTAATTTTCAGGTAAGAAGTTTGAATTTAACCTTTAAATATGTTCACTCACACATATTATGAAGCCTTTTTCAAATCCTTTTTAGTTTAATGCGGTGAGTCATGAAAATGTAAAGATTGAGGCCAAAGACACAAATGAGAAAGGAGGAATAAAAAAGAATTAAAAAGATTACAGAATCAAAGGTTGTCATTTGAATACAAGACTGTTTTTTTGTTAGATTCTGCAAAATATCTCTTTACAATCTGTTGGTTTTCTGTTGCTATCAAATGCATTCTAGTGCTTTGTATAAAGCCTGAAGATGTCGACATGACTTTGAATGATCCACACAACAACTCTAACAAACCACCCAAAGGGGTCATTTGTGTTTCCGCACAAACACACATGCTGTGCAGAGGACAAGCCTTTGATCCCCTGCATGTTTTCCATCGGAATAAATCCTGAATTTTCATTTTTTAAACATTACCCCCATAATTTTTTTCAAACTAATGTTTTACCGAAGGTGATCTTTCATTTTAGGCAGTGAAGCGTATCATTTCAGTCGTAAATATATGGACAAACCTTGTTATGCTTGTGTATCTGATTCAGGTCAGGAATGTCAGAGAAAAGGACATCAGGGAAACAGCAACGAATCCGTGAACGAAAATGTTGGAAAAACACAGAAAGGAAGCTACAGGACACAGCGGCATGACTCCATCCCAACCTATAATTATGTATTATTTTCTGAACTCAAAGGTCCTTGTCAGAGGTATTTCACTGACCTGTTATGACCCTTTGGGCCTCATATGGTTCCATGTAGCCATTATTCTCACAGGGAACAGGTCCATGATCTGGCTCTGGTCGGTGCTCCAATCGAGCGTCAAATGGGTCAGAATAATCTGTGTCCCCTGCTAATGGAGCTGATGGCACCACCTAAAAGATGAAAGACAACGGTCATGAAGACAAAACACTTTGTAACGGATCAGTAACTTGAACCCCAAGTAAGAAAAAAAGCTGATTCAGTGGTATTGATTCAAAGGATTTTAAGTTTTGCTCTTTTCTTGCAGGCAAATTTATAAAAGGAGCTAAAATTCCAATGAGGCTATAATTAGTCCAACTTTCACCCACACTTGTTATATCTGTACTCTGTGAGAGCTGCACATCGAAGAGTTTAAGAATTATTCTGGGGAATACATTTTCTAATCATAAGGAAAATTCAGCCTGGTGTTAAAATTAAAAAGCAGGAAGTGCTGCGATGACAGTAGCTCATCAAGACTTGAAAATCAGACAGCTGTGCAAAACCTTTCACAAGTAATCAGAGCTTCAGTGAATGGGGCATTAAATACATATTTGATTGTAGATAAAATGATTTAAAGTACAATTTTTCCTGAATAGAAAATTCCAGCTGCAGCATTCAACAAAATCCCAAAACCACACTAGGACTGTGCAAAGAACACATAGAAACTACACAACACAGTTGCTGATGATGAACTATGTGGTATTTTTGTTGTCATATCAAAAATAAACTGTAAAGAAGAATCTATCCTGCCTGAGGATGATCTGTTTTTTTTGGCTGGACAAAATGTGGACAGAGATAAAAGAAGCAGATATGTGGTCGGCAGCATTTGTTCCTCCGAACAAGCACAGAAGGAAAACAGTGGTCATCTGGCACAGTGACAGCAGCATGGGCAACCATATGGTCCCCAAACAGGTGAATAATGTTTATGAACACGTATGTGCACAAACATAATTATCCTTTGTCTTTTCACAAAGAACGGCTTGTGTCCCAAATTCCTGATAAACATGCTCACTACCTCGAAAAATTACATCCTAATCCCTTGTGGATTCTGTAACAGGTTATCTATCGATGCACGGGAATCTGCAACGTTAATTAAAATGCGGATGTTCCCACAGACCATGGGAAATTAATGAGAGCGGGAGGAGAGTGGGGCAGAGAAGGGAGGTATTGACTTCTGTAAAGACTATTACTTCAATCTGCTTCAATCCAGGACTTTTGCACTTTCTAGCGGTTTCCATGAGTGGAGTCATGAAATTAACTGCTGTGATGAAAACCCTGAGAGACTCCTTAACTTACTCAGCACGTGTGAGCTGAGTTAATGTGTACAGAAAAGCCTTGCCTCTCCTCTCGTTTCTTTTTGAGCTTTACCCTTATTTGTTATCAGGAGCTGATTTTGTTTTCTACCCCACAAAAGGCATGGTGCAGACCCCCAATAAAACACCACTTGCAGGTTGACACAAGTAGCACAAAAGCATAAATGATACCTCCCCGTGGCCCCTGAAATATCACCATGCGGCATACTGCATGTGGGCCCCTAACATGTGCTCATATGGGGGTCTCTCAGCTTGCAAAACCAAACCCCATTTATTATTTATGGAAGGACATAAACCCGGGGGACTGTGAACCCCTGCCGACTCAATGTTCTGCTCAAGCCATCCTTTTTTTTCTCTCCCCTCCACCTATGGAGCAAATTTATGTGGTGTAATGTGATTTATGTAAAAACGCATATTTTCTAACACACATTACTAGTCCCTTGCTTATGCAGTTTGATCAATAAACCTGCCACGGTGATGGAAATGGGATGAGATAGAACCGGGAAAGTGTTTTTTTTCCCCCCTCTTGCATTCTCTTTATCACCGAAAGCTCCTATCATCAGATTTCTTTTTCTTTTTAAACCCACAAAGAAATACAGAAAAACTGGTAGTCTTACAGGTTCCTGTTGGTCTTCCAAAGTGATGGCACTGAGGAGTATCTTGGTGCGCCCCAGCTCCTGGGAGTCCACTTTGATCAGTCTGTGTTTAGGAGACTTAATGTCCAGACTAGAGGACTTCATGGGAGATCCATACACTGGTGTGGCAGGGTCAGGAGTCCCTGATTCCCCTTTGGTCTTACTCTCTGAGTCCTCATACGGATCTTCGAAATCGAGGTCCCTCTGGAGCCGATATGCTTTGAGGATCTCACTCTCTGTGTAGTCAGGTGTGGGCGGCTGTGGAGGCACCTTCCGGCCGAAGCTCAGGTAGTCTTTGAGCCACTTGGCCATCGCCGCTGAGCTTCCAGACGTGCTGCTGTGTGCTGGAGTAAGAGCAGGAGGCTGCAGGGGCCAGACAGTGACAGATACAGGGTTATTGCTTGACCTCATTTCTGATGAGACAGCATCAGCTATGCTTCAGACTTGCTCTGCCAGACAAAAGGGGCCAACGAATAAAAATAAACTTCATTTCAATTTTTAAAACAACATTAATCCACAGGTCCTGATCCCCTCACAATATTTGTGCACGACTAGATTCTCCTAATCACAGAGCCACAAGTTATGAGCTGTAACATGCGCTCATGTGACATTAAGCTGCAGTGACAGCTGGGCTTTACGCGCTCCTTTTGTTTTTAAACAGGGAGCCAAGGCAACTGGACTTTGATCACTGGCTTCAGTTACATTTCACACCCCTGCAATAAAGTCCTACGTTAACACACGGTGGTAAAAGTCAAAACAAAGGCCAGAAAAGAGTATTAGAAAGTCACAAGGAATTACAAAATTCACCCGTTTTTTAAAAAAAAAAAAAATCCTGCTGTCCTTAACTTTTTTTCCCTGTTATTATTACAAATATGGAGCACAAGTTTAATTTTAGTGCACAGATTTGAGAAGCTGAAAACTCGAGCCGGAAAGAAGATTTTTTTGTTTGTTTGTTTGTTTTTGCTCCAAGTTCTCTAGGAAACAATCACATAAAGAGTGGATGTATATTCCAGACAGCGCAGCGCTCCAAACGCACGCACACTCACCACGATTCAGTCCTTGAGCCACTTTGGATGCTTTAATCCTCGTTTCTTCATGTCGCCGACCACAAAACCCTACTGGAAATGGGCAAAAGGTTATATCTGTGGGGCTTCTTATATTGAAGAAAAGCGCAAGTACAGAGGGGAAAATGAACAATGCCTACGCGACAAGAACCCAAACCCAGTGGAGTTCCTCCGAAGGCTGAGTGGAAACGCGCGAGTGAAAGAGAGCGACAACAGCTCCGAGAGAAACACAACTCAACCGAGCGATTAAAGGGGAGGTGCTTCGTTCCCCGTGGACGATCCTTCTGCTCCCTTTCGCTATCAGCTCACCGCTCATTCATCGAAATGTCTGCACATCTTACAGGACGCAACAAGACGTACGTGTTCTTCTCTCCAAAGCGCAGTAATTGCAGGGGGGGAACAAGTCAAGAGGAGTCTGCTCTCACGAACACACGCCAAATAAATGCATTATTAATTCGCATGACATCATTGGGGATTTTCATGTTTTGGATTGTTGTGGGAATTATTTTTTTTCCCTTCTAGGAGAACCCTCAACAACTTAGCGCAGAACCATGAAGTCTCATCAAAAGCTCTTTTGGGCTTCTTCTTTATAAGAGCTGATAGTGAAAATCCAATCATTCGTTGGACAACATGACTGCTGTCGTAGTGACAGGAGTACAGGCACCAAAAGTCTCATTTTCACTCAGATAAAATGAAAAAAAGCACTGAGGCTTGTCCACTCTGATATAAAAAGGAGCATTTTTGTTTTCCATCCCCTTTGTTTGATCCCTTTTTTGCTCTCTGGGAGTGTGTGCCATCCTCCCACAGATGTCACATTACCCATTGTCCAGGCTGCTAAATTGGATTGTATGCTACACTGGGTAAAGCCCATCTAAGTCTGTTAAAAGACTGTAAATGCCTTTTTTCTTTACGATCCTTGTGAGCTCACTTTCTCCCAGGGGAGGGTGACTGGATGAGGTCATCCAGCTAAAATCTACCCCCACCACCGACAGCACAACCATCAACGTGAGCCCATCCAGACTTATGTCTTCCCCATCCTTCCTGCCTGCACCACTGGTCACCAAAAACTGGCCCCAAACCCACAAGAGGAGATAAAAAACTAGTCCGTAAGTGTTTCTGAAGGTGCTTTGTCAGTGTGACTGAAAATGTTTCAGGTCCCTGCAGACCAGTTTGAATCACTTTAAAGAGAGGAGGCAGTAAAGTTGAAGACAGGATCGATTTCATGGCGTTGCCCTACAAAGACCTGTCAGGTTTCTTGTGTTGAAAAGATGTTCTCCAGCTTTAGATACCCCCGAAATCCTGTTACTTGACCCTTTTAAGATATCTTTTAAAAAACAAACAGATTTGTCTCACAGTGAGAATCAGTCATCATGTGGCAACAAGATCAATATGTTGTGTGGAATATCTTATCTTCTGGGAATTAAATCAATTTATTCATGAAGTTGATAGAGATCTTGTTGGACAACACGTGGGTCATGGTGCAATCTTGTCTTAGTCCAGTCTTATTATGTAGGTCCTACTATGATTCTCGTATTATTTCCCCACATAAAAAAAGAAAAACATCTAATATAATATCTTTAAATGAAACAGCAATCATTCTTCTTATCCCTCTGCCTCCAGCCACACATTGCACTTTTTCATTTGCACTATCTGCTCAGCCCAACACCTCCTCCAATCTCTACAGGTGAGCAGGATTGAGTTTGAATTGAATTTGTGTTTGCACCCTAACCAGGATGAGAGCCAGAGCCTTATGGAAAACGACACTGAAACTAAGCAAAGGCTGGAAAACCAGAGACAACAAATGATTAGGAACCCCAGAGACAGTAAGAAGAGGACACACGGAGACAAAGGCTAACAGTGAGACACACATCTAGCCTAGTCAGCGTGTGTTTTATTCATTAAAATAAAACAATTACCCAAGAACCTAAAATTTAATTAAATGGGGGGAAACATCAGAAACAAGATGCAATGAATCTTTGCAGAGAATTACTAACACTGTCTCATTATAAAGGGCTAAATATGGATATGACATTTTCATCTGCATTTCAGACCGCACTAAGATTTTGTTTCTGTGTATAATTTCTATCATTTTTATCTGTTCCCAGTGATCCAGTGGCTGTCAATAATGTATACAATAACACATAAAAATATTAGCTTTGAAAGCCACAAATGATTTATTAGCTTATTTTATTCTTTTTTAATCAATTGTCTCACACTAAATGATTGTTATAGGCATGGAACACAATTGTGTGTTATGAGGTGCATAGAAAATGATAAATCAATGCTAAATAAATGAATATTTATCTTGTGATTGAATCTGAACATAATTATTTGTGTCGTGAAAAAGGAGCTGACAAAAAAAAGATGAGTCTGTAGGTTAAGTGATTCCTGTGGTTTTATCAGCCTTGCATTGACTGCCCCCATTTGGTGGCGAGGGTGTATTGCATTTGTAAAAGAAAGCACACTGGAAAACACTGTTCTTATAGGTGTATCAAAATGAACTTCAAAAATACAGCAGTAACAAAATACTGTATTTTTTTTTTAAATATTCAAATTATTTTTACAAGGGATTTCTATACTCAATTATTCAAATACTTTAAGAGGTAGGCTTCTTTGTGGTTAGCACTGCTGTCTCTAAGTTATAAGGTTCCTGGTTAAAATCCCAGTTGAAGCATTTCTGTGTGATGTTTCCATTTTCTCTTGGTGTCCATTTGTGATTTAAAATTATTACATTATTTTGTATGGCCCTAAAATGGACAGGGTGTACGGGGTGTACCCTACTTTATCCACTAACCAGACGGGAACAGGTTTCAGACTGACTTTAAGCAAAATCGTAAACTAGTTTATGAACAAAGCTAGTAATGTGTAGGCTGAAGCACTGTTTTCTTAAACGTATTCTATACCTTCATGTGGTAGATCCAAGAGCACCTAGCTGCAGAATGTGTATGAAACGGAGCTCCACTGACCTCCACAGACTAGAACCATGTGACCTCCAGAAAGATTGGAATTTAGGTTTGGGTTAGACGTCAGGGAAAGGTGCTCCACTGGCTGGAAGTCACGTGGTTCCAGACCTGAGTGGAGCTCAGTGGAGCTCTCCGTATCTCTCTCCGTATTCTCCATATCTCTCTCCACAGATCAGAACATTTCTTTTGCCTGTTTCAGCTCCTACCAATGAAATTTTTTCAAGTTGAAAACACCACTTTCAGTTTCATTTGAAGGAATATTTTCTTTTACATCTACTACACAACTGGTATTAGACTCAAAGTGTCTAAATATCTATTGGAATATCCCAATATACCCACCTTTCAATAGAACATTTTACATTGCATAAAAATCTACATGTTCAAACCAGCTCAATCAAATTATCTCTTATTATGGGATAATATGAGTTTCTGCTGCACTAACATTGTGGTTAGGAATGGTTGGTGGAGTTCCCACCACCTCATCCCTAAATCTGAAAGAAGAGTTTTAAGCAAGAAGGTGAAAGTACATCATCATGAGCTCCAAACTCAGATGTCTCTGCTTGATGCTGTGATTGCTATTTGCAAATACATTATATGTGGCTATTGATGAGGCTAAAGGGGTGTGTGGAAACCCCGGCTAAAAACAGTAGTGAAGTATCAGCAAACTGCAAGACTTACACCGAGGTTCAGAGGTGTTTGGACAGTTTTGGTGTTTTTATCATTGTGTCTTTGGGTTTGAAATAAAGGGCCTGGACTTGATATTGGTTATTGAGTTGGCATTTGGCAGCTTTTTGACTGGAACTACCAAATATGGAGTCCAAGGAGATCTTAAGTGAAGGAGGCCATCATTAGACTGAAAACATAAATCAAGAGATGACAAAAACGTAGGTACAGTCTTAAACAGAATGAAAACACCGGCAAGTTAAATCACATCAAAACGTCTGAAAGACCATGGGTGATCAGAGAGACCCTCTTCTTGGTGAAAAAAAGCTCTTTACACCTTGACAGAAGTCAAGACTACTCTACAGAAGGTAGGTTGTCAAAATCTACAATCAAGAGATGACTCCATGAATATAAATAAATAACAATATAAAATAAATAAATATAAATACTCAATAATAAGCAGGAAAGATTAGACTTTATTAGAAAACATCTAAAAAAAAAAAGCCTCCCATGTCCTGGAATCAGATCCCTTGGAGAGATGAAACCAAGATAAACTTGTATCAGAGTGACTGGAAGAGAAAAGAGAAAGGTATGAAGAAAGAAAAGGGCAGTTCAGAATCCAAAGCAGACCATGTGCCAAAAAATGATGGAGGCAGAGTTGCGGGCATCTATAGCTGCCAGTGAAACGGGATCACTGGTGTTTACTGGTGATGTGACTGCTGATATTATTAAAAAGATATTATTAAAAAGGTGTTATGCTCACTTTTATCAAAATACTACAAGACTGACATGATGGCTCTTCAAATTGCAGATGGATAATGACCCTGAACATACTGCAAAAGCAACTCAAAACATTTTAAATGCAAAGAAATTTAATATTCTTCAATGTCAAAGTGAGTTGCCTTATCTCACCTCAGTTGTGCATGCTTTTTCATGCAAGTTAGCGAAGACAAAACTCTAGCCTGAAAAGCCCACAAAGAAGCAACAACTGCAGGTGGCTATAGTAAAACTCTGAAAAGCATCTCAAGAGAAGAAACTCAGAAATTTAGTGGTCCACAATCTCTAAACTTCAGGCAGTCATTGATAGCAAACCCTTTTCATCCAAGAATTAAAAATCATGGTTAAATTTACGGTTATGTTACTTTGTATGTACATTACTTAAAATGGCTGTAATTCCTGAAAGTTAAATGTCATATTGTTATGAAATCTCCTAAAGCAAAGGTGAAAGTCTACACTTTGATTAAATTTTGATTCTTTTATTTAAAATACATTGAAAAAATAGCTTTATTAAGTGGTAAAATAATCAAAATGATCAAAAGTCTATCATTTTCCAAATACTTCTTAACCTAACTAGTTATTCAGAGCTTAAAGCATCAGTTTGGTAAAGCATTAGCCTCTTATAAAATCACAAATGACATCATCATACAGGAGGGCAAAAGTAGACAAAGTGCTACTTTTGAAGACACCAGAATAAGTTTTAAATAATGGACCAACAGACCAGTTTACTTCTGCACTCAAAGACTACTGTTAGTGACCAAGTCTACTGTTTGTGTTAGTCATCGTAAAATTCACTACTTAATAAAGTTGGAAGATAAATAAAGCTGAGAAGACAACTCTATATTTTCTTTGGAATATTGCATAGATGAAAGTAAACATAAACTCAAGGAGCAAAGCCTTACAACATATTATTAGGTTAAAAAAATATCCATATATAACTTTTTTTTTTCCCTGCTGGACACAATCATACCATACGGTTGTGATGTAAAATTAAATCAAATACTGTCACTTTGCTCTCATTTTTTACTCACCTCTATTGTTCTTTAATTGTCACGCAAATATATTTCCGGGTTCCGCGGCCCCCTGTGACGTCACTGGAGAACTTACCTTGACGTTTCAACGTTTGGGTTCAAATGTCTAAACTCAGGAACTTTCCCATCACCACCCGTGATGAAACGTGTGCAGAAGACAGTCCTCCACGTGACGATAAAATAACATTATATGAGGAGATGCCTTCAGTTCGACGTAAAATATCGACTTGTTCGGTACCGCTTGAGTATCTTTAAAGTATAAAATATAGAGCCGACCTCTCTGTATGCGACAGACTCCGTCCGTCACCGCCAATCAAACGCCGATCCGGCGTTTTGCGCATTGCTGATTGGTTGATTTATGATTAAGGCGGGTACATTCCTGCCATTCGCCAGACAGCAGTGACTTCAGTGTTTTGCTCTGAGTACCTGATGGGACAGTAGAAACCCCAACCTGGAGGTGGACAGTCATTCACAGGTAAGCTGCATGCTTCTCCACAAGCTCAGCATTCACCTGTGTTTTATATTCAATGATAGTATGAGATTTGTTACTTGGACTCCGGCTGACAGATTCCTGATGTCTTCCAAAATATTGGTGGAGTGCCCCTGGGACCACTGTCTGATTTCCAAATTAGGGGTAAAGACATTAAACCCACAGAGTGGGTCGCAGGATTTCAACAATTCTTAGCTTCTTGTTAACTTTTACTTTGTATTTTGCAGTCATCCTGTTGAGACAAGTCCATTAGACCACTATGAAAAGTCTTAAAGCAAAATTTAAGAAGAATGAGGTAAGACCCTTCTGTTACCAGGGCCGGATGAGTTTTACAGGTGGTAGTATTGTAAAAGGGGCTGGGGGAATGGTGGTTTCAATGTCACTAAAACAGCAGGAGAGCGTGACTGTCTCCAGGCTGCTGCTATAAGCAGTGATCTCAGGTAGCCTTCAATTATTCACATGTTTGTGGACACACATACGGTCATGTGCAAAAGAAAGTCCACCCTCTTTCAGCTCTAAGGCTTTATGTGTACGGACATAATAAATAATCTTCTGGCTCTTAGGAGGTCTTTACAGGAGGTCGCAACCTCAAATGAACAATGTCACATGATATATTATTTACTGAACAAAAACTAATTCAAAGCCAAAGAAGCGTTGTGTGAAAATTAAGCCCATCACATGACTCACTACAGCTTCTAGAAAGACCTTTAGCAGGAATAACTTGAGATGATCCTTTTCTGTGGGACATTATCAGTCTATCATAATATAGAGTAGTTTACACCCATTCGTGCTTACAATTTTACCTCTTTCGGGTTTTTTAGGTTTAGGTCCTGTCACAGCATTTCAGTAGAACTGAGGTCTGGAGTTTTAGTCTGCCACTGCATCACTTTGACTCTTCTTTTTCAGCCATATTTTTGTAGGTTTTCTAGTGTGTTTGGGATCAGTGTCATGTTGCACAACTCAGTTTCCGCTAAGCTTTAGCTGTCGGGCAGATGTTGGACTACACAGAAGAGATCATGCTTAACTCAATGGCAGTAAGATACCCAAGTTCCATGGCTGAAAAACAAGGCCAAGTCATTACCCCTCTATCATTGTGGTTGAAAGTTGCTAAGCGGCATTTGTGCTGATATGCTTCATTTGATTTTTTTTTGCCAAAGTGGCTCTGTGCATTAAGGTAAAAGTCAGATGTGACCATCCAGTCACTCTGAACATCACACGATCTGACATTGGGGTGAACTCCTAAGAACATTAATGACTCTCTCGTGTGTGTTTTTTTTTAAACTAGTGAATTTTCTTTTTCACTCCACATTGTTTAATAATGACTTTATAAGCCTCAGTTCATTAGGTACTCATCTTAAGTACATAATGACAATAATGACATGTTGTAATGGTGTAAAGGTGCTTAAGACCTGGTATCGACCAGATGGGGTTTTATTAAGTCCTGAAGCATAAAACTTCACTGAGAGAGGGTGTACTTTTTCCATACATGACTATATGAACACACCAAGAAAACCCTGTTGTAATAATTTAGCTCCTCCTACGTGTTGCCTTCAGCATAAACATTAGATGAGATAGAGATTTGGCAGTCATCTGCATGCTGCAAACTTTTACTGGTTCTGGGCTATGATACAGGTTGCTCATGAACCAGTGATGTCAGTGTGCTTCAGACAGACGGACAGATTATTTGTGTGTCTACGTCCTCCTCCCCTCTGCCATTCCAAATCAGCAGGACAGAGTGCAGCTTATCCAGCCTTTACCCCTCTATTTTTGCTGAGTCCTCACATCTAACAGGCCTTGCTCTGTAGCCGCAGACAAACAGACCTGTGACAGCGGTGGAGGGACACCGTGCATGTCCTGATAAAAACTTGCAGGAAAGAAGGAACGATGCTGTAAAGAATGAAATAGTGAGGAAATTGTTATGTCAGAGTAAGGAGGACATGGAGGGATGGAGGGAGGGGAGCTGCGGTGGACAGACTGTGTCCCTGCTAGCAGCTGCTGCAAGACGAGAGGATGCTGTTTGAATGCAGAGAGCGGATGCTACACAGTAAAATGTGTTGAGGACAGAGAGTAAGTGTGCCACTCTATGTATGTCACAGCTTATGTTTGGCAAGTGGTTCAGTTCACTGGAGGTTGGATTTGAGGATAGCACACATCCTCTGGAATTTAGATCTCTGCTGTGATGTTGCTCTCACCTCTGAAAGGTATCTGTAAAAACTTATAAGTACTTGATTTTTTTTTTTTAACTCTCCAAAGTGGATGTGTAATGTCATGTGGACAGGGTGACAGAGTTTAGTGTCAGGTAGGACACAGCGTATCAGCTTTGTAGCAGTGTTTAGTTGTGTGAGACGCCCTGCTAACCGTATGGATCCTCAGCAGCCTGTTTTTAGCCTGATGAAGAGGTTCTGTCCTTGTCTCAGCCTGCTGCCGCTGCCAGTAGGTATCCTATCTCTATCTCTATCCTGAGCAAACGCTGCATTACAAAGAAAAAATATGTGGAGTTTCCTGCCATTTATGATGTTTCTAGATTGGAATTGCTTGGTGTAAACTATAAAACTGATGTGCACAATGTTTGTATGAGACAGTTAATGGGCTTTGTGTGTTAAGTGGTATGCTGCGTGGTTTCAGTTTTCATTGGTGACCTCTTCTCTGGCTTGCCCCCCTCAGAGTCAGGACTGGAGCAAGAGTGATGAAAGGCTTCTGCAGGCTGTGGAGCAAAATGAACCTGACAAAGTCTCTGCCCTCATTGTCAAAAAAGGTCTCTGTCCCACCAAGCTGGATTCTGAGGGCAAGTCAGCGTAAGTTTGGCACCTACTTTTTACCCCCATGTTACTGGAAGAAATTATGTTATTGGAGGCAGATATTTCTTTTGCAGAGGGTGGTGTTAAGTCATTGTGTTCAAAATTGGAAAATTCCTTGTGTAACAGTAGTATTTTCCTAAAAATATGTTCCTCTTATTGTTTATCATGGATAAAACTTTTCATCTGTAGAGTCTAAATGATCACCAGGGACATTAAATACTCACATTAATCCAATATTAAGCAACAATTCTGCAATTGCGAAACGGCAGCTGTGTAACCTAAGAAATAATTGTCTGTGTTGAAGTGAAAGCTCCCCTTTTTTAAAGCTATTAACCTTTTTTTGGTGCTTAATTACCTCTGTTGGCAGCAGATATCTCTGCCTTTGAGATCTTCACAGTGTTTCATGTCTCAATTAAAATAATAATAATACGTTTTTACAGTTTTTTTTTTTTTACACAAGTTTAGCTTCTTCTTGATGTTAATATATTCTTTCTCAGATGGCTCTCACATTAATCACCTTCCACATGCTTTTAGAGCCCTGCCTCTCTATGAGATAGATTTCTTTTATGTGTCTAAAATTGTCCAAAAATACCAACCTAACCTGGTCAGTGACTATAAGAAGTAATTCCACTCTGATGCTGACAATTACTCGCTTAGATTTAATTGCATAGTGACTCAATATTCTAACATTTTTGTATCCAGTTTTCATTTAGTTTAAAAAAAATAAGAAAATACTCTCAAGGTTTAAAAATACAGAATATTGGTTTGTTTTCTTCTTTCTCTTTAATGAAAACTTACCTGATGAAAAGAGCGACAAATTTATATTATTGTCTCTCAAGCAAAACGAGACATGTAAATATGGCCTCACTTTATTATCTCATCTGTAATATCTTGCTTTCCTTCTTCCATTCACCAGGTTTCACCTTTCTGTGTCAAGAGGCCGGCTAGACTGCTTAGAGATTATCATCTCTAATGGAGCAGATATCAACATAACCGATGGGGCTGGTGAGATATTTTATTATCTCAGTGTGTATTGCCAAAAGGGAAACATCCATTGTTTCAAAATATTTCAAATTGCTATTTTATGTCTGACTGACTCCAGGCTTCAGTGCCCTTCACCTTGCGGCCAAAAATGGCCAGTCAGAGTGTTTAAAGAGACTGTTGCAGGTAAAAATCCTTTAAGCAACAAATAAATGATCTGTAACACTGTGAATGAATAGCAAGGTCTGTAAATAATTTAGTAAATAAGGTTTGCCAAACATTTTGCTTAATGCAGTAACTATAAGTGGTTTCTTGTGACAGGAAAGAATGGAAGTAGATTGCACTGACACCATCGGCAGGACACCCCTTCATCATGCAGGTAACAGCTACTGCAAAAAAGTTCAAATATTCAGTGTCCTACCCCAGTGTGGACAGGGGACACCATGAGTTCAAACCACCAGCCTTCCAGTTAAAATATGAGCTCTCTATATTTTGAAACATATGGCACTTACACAGTCTGCAAATGATTTCAACAGCTTATAAACTCAAAACTGTTGATACCTTTTGAATGGAAAGTAAATATCTTTGAAAGCAAAGAAAATAATCCATTTGCCTTAATTCAAGCCTTTGAGAATCAAAATGACATGAATGACTGTATGCAAGTACAACTATGAACAAAGGGTAATGTTAGGAGATTCTGTCAAGTCATGTGAATAGCAGTAGTTGTATTTTGTTTCCCAGCCACAAATGACAACAGTTTTAATTTCATCCTGCAGCAGTTAGTGGTTGCATGTCCTGCACTGAGACACTGTGGGACTTCAAGGCTAACCTGGATATCCAAGACAACGTGAGTTTAAAGATTTCTGCACCATTATGTGATGTAGTTCCCAGGATTTGTTCAGGAGTGACTCATATTTATTCAATTGTGTAATGTTGTTTCATGATATTTAGATGATCTTGTTTTTGTTGTTGTTTTTTTTTCTCTTCAGGACGGGGCCACCCCACTGATCTTGGCAGCCCAGATGAGCAGAGTGGAGTTATGTGTCTTCCTGTTGGCTCGAGGTGCCAGTGTAAACATACAGGACAACCAAGGAAGGTACTAAGCTGCTGTTGAGAAATTTTCTTCTTGTCTTTCTCTCGGCAGTCTGGGTCAGGATGCAGCAGGAATTCCCGTGGAGAGACAGCAGCAGTCGTGAGGGCATGGTAGAGATTTGGAGGGATTCGGGTCAGGAGCACCAGCTTTCGATTCGACTCTAGAGAGTGGCTGGGAGAGGATAATGAGAAAACTATCCCCAGGATAACATTAACAAGGAGAAAGACATTAGTTCTTCATTTCACATTAGTGAATCAAGTAGACTCTTTCTTCCTCATATTATGTGAAACTGTGTCATAACACACAGCCTGATTAGTATATTTGCAATTATTGACCAAAATTTAATGTTCTGCACTTGATATTTTCAGACATTGACTTGCCAAAGAAGTATATCTCTGCACAATATTTAAGTGAGGGACGAAAATGAATAGGTCATGTGATATCTAAGTAGTTTATTATTTCAAGAACTGGGGGTTTTATTAATTTGCTCACTGTATGTCACTGTGTCGGGAATGATAGATCTGCACTGATGCTGGCCTGTGAGAGTGACTGCGTTGAGACTGCTGAGGCTTTGCTGAGAGGCGGCGCCAACACACAGCTGGTCGACTCCCTTGGACACAAAGCTGTTGATTACAGCGTAACCACAGGCAACCAACCCATCCTTTGTATGTTGCAGGACGGAGTACCTCCAGGTACATTATTAGTCTTTAGATCCTAAGAAGCTAATGTAACCAGTGCATTGATTCTGAAAACCAGTTTAAATAAACTATATCTTGTTAGATCTGTTAAATATATTGTTTCTTTTTATCATATGAAGCAGTTTATAGCATCTATTTGTGTGTATGGTGTCTATTTACTCAAATGTGTATTTTATTGTGTTTCATGCCACTCCCTCTAATAGAAGAAAGTGGGCCAAAAAACAGCTGGGTGTGATCGTAAAATGGGATTAAAAGAAAAAAAAGAAATGAAACAGCAGTCTCATTCCACTTTTATTTCTCAGAAAGGTCTTTACTGATATATAAGAAACAGATGTGCAAATGGTCTGAAAACATGGTGATGTAAAAAAGAATTTGGTGTGCACATGATGCCTGACCACATTAGAGTATATTTGATGTCTTAGTTTATAATTGCTGGATTTACTATAAGACACATGAATGGCACCTACATGCTGTTCACTAACACTAGTTGTTGCAAATATTTTTAAGGGTCTCATTGTGTCTCCTTCCTAAAGCGAACATAGCTTCTGAGGGACAAGGAGAAGAGGTAATTTTTGACAGCTGTATTTTTACATCACTCCCTCCATCAGTGAGATCATGGCCACTTTTGGCCAATCATATCGCACATGCTTTCCAATATGAGGTCACTGTCTCTGTGTGCTGCTTCCTTTTTCTTGACTTCGTCTCCTTCTTGACTCTTTTACTTTATCTTGGTTTACCCCATTTTCCGATTTAAACTGAGCTTGACCTCTGCTTGTCAGTGATCTCCCTCTTACCCCTATGCAGCCCGCTCAAATCCCCTCAGGCGCCTCCTCGGTGCAAGGGGGGACAACCCCCCGCAAGCGGAAAGCCCCTGCACCGCCCCGCTCTCCCCTTCAGGTACTGTAAGAAACATTCCAGCGGATGGAAAGGTTTTTCGTTACAGTACGGTCATCAGACTTCATAAAATTTATTTTAAACATATTATATAGACTGTCATACATGCAATATCAAACTATTTCTGTTTTTTTTTTTCATGGAAACACAAACATTTATCTCATCCACATGATTACCAGAGATACATGGGTTTCCATGTTTTTGCTACCTGTACAGTTATTCTTTTCATAACATCCCCGTGACACAGCATTGCTTCTTAATAGTTAAGTTGAGCAGTATTATCTTTCCACTGACACCTTTGATCTTCTTTATAACCACATCTATCCAGGGTTTGACGTCTTCTCCACAACCCCAGAGTCCAGCTCCATCTGCCCACTCCCCTCAGCCCCAGAAGTCCCAGCCTCCTTCTCCCTCTCCCCTGCACCCAGAAACCCAGCAGTCAGCCCAGGTTTGCATTGTAAATAAGGTGTTTGTACTTGAAATGCAGTCTCTGACTGTTTTTTTGTTTTTCTTTTTTGTGGTTGTCTAAACAAGGGAGAGGATGAGGAGGTGTTTGAGGAGATCCGACGCCTGCGCCTGGAGAGAGCACGTCTACTTCAGAAAATCAAAGCCTTGGAGCAACAGCAACAGAGCGCCCTCTCTGCCCTGGAGGAGGTAGTGAACAGCAGTAATCTTAATTTTCTTTCATCACTCATGTTTCTGCATTGATCCCCTCATTTATTTAGGTCTACAAATGCTAACAGAGCTCTGTGTGCCTGCATCTGTTTTATGCTGATATATTTGTAAAAAGCATTTTTACATGTGTGCAAAAGCTGTCCCAACTAAAGCAGCGTTTAGAGGAAGCAGAGACAGAGAGAGACAAGCTGCTTCAGGAGCTGAAGGGGGGACATGGTGTTGGAGCCAGTGATTCGGAGGACATGGATGAAATGTTTGACTTTCCGGGTATGCTGTCCTAGTATTTGTGTACTTTCCAGTCCCTCCCACAGAACGCACATACAATTCAATGCATGTGTCCCTGCTGTACTACTTTAGTCTTCCTTCATCAATTACAACAAACATTTATCCTTGTTGTGGTCTCTTGTGAACGTTTCCTCTAGAAAAGCTGCTCTCCAAGCGCTCCAGAGCCTCCGTGGCTCAGGAAGAGGCCACATCTCAAACCAACACTGACTCAACCAGCCCCTCTCCGGCCCCTGCAGACCTGGGAGCAGTTGCCGAGCTGCGTAAACAAATAGCGGAACTTACTTCACAGAACTCTGAACTTGTTCTGAAAGTGCAGGCAAGGCCAGACAGCACAAATGTGGCAGTAATGTACAGTATACGCACATGCAAAGCACAGCAGCAGAAAATTACTCTCACGCACAAATGGACACACACAGGCACATCCCAAGACCTCTTTAATGCAGATAAATTGTGAGTGAAGTGATTATTAAATGGTTCTGAGTAGCTGAGTGACCCTGACTCAAGCATTAGTCATGACCACTTAAACTTAAAGATGTTGCTCTCTTCTAGAGTAATACACTGAGCCAGTTATGTCTGCAGAGGTATATAGATAGAACACACCATCATCAGATGCAGACAGTGGATGCATATTGCAGATATTTTCCATGAACTGGGCCAGGCTGGTTGAAGTAAACTGAGCTCCTTTGCTCTGAAGTTTGTGTGATGTTTTGTGTAGTCCTTTGCTCAGCATTGCTTTATCCCAATAAAGCAATGCTGATGAGCAATCATGATTGCTCATTGTATTGTGAGCATCCAGGGTTATTTTTGCCTTCGACTTTGTCTTACCCAATAACAACTGGGATTGCCCTGATGACTCTTAT
>JAOWBL010000019.1:15232882-15271171 GCA_028564865.1 Zenarchopterus dispar | reverse complement strand
TATTATTATACATACACATACATATACATGGACAGGAAGTTTGATAAAAAGAAAAGTTGTAAGATGTCACATGAAATATGTCTATAAAGTTTGGTTAAAAAGTCTGGATTTACCTTTTTTTTGGTAATATATTTTTTGTTTTTGAAGTGAAATAAATTAAATAAAGCCTTGTCATCCGTTGTACACAGCCACAGGGCAAACACAATTACTTTGCATTGAAAATAGCAGCTGTGCTCTGGTGACGAACCATACAATGCATTCTCATGAAAGCTACAAGTGAAAGCCACAAACCTTCTTTGAGCTGCTGTAATTCCACCTCTGTTGTATACAGATGCTGGAGATGTTTGAGAAGGATGACACAGACATGCAGGCCACCAGCCCTGACTGCGTCCCCATAACTCAGTATGAGACCCTGAGAAAAGAGTTTGAGGCCCTTCAAGAACGTTTCTCCCAACAAGCTTCAGAGGATGTCACCACTGGGGCTGATGGCCAGTAAGATTCACCCATTCACTCATGAAACACCACCAGCACAAACAGCACAAAGCTGCCAGTGCTGCTATTCACTTTATCATCAAGTCTCTATTCTGAGATGTGCACACCTTTGCTGACATAATTTCCAAAACCTCAGCACTTTGCTTAGAGCCATTTTTAAAAGGGCTGAACATTTACATTTCTACGGTGCCACAGAGGAGGGGGAGCTCGAGTTCAAAATGTGGACTTGTGACATCTCAGTTTGTTGATGACTGTACTGAAACATAAAAAAACCTGTTTTTGTCAGTTGCATATTGACAACACTATATGTAAATATTACGCTGTTATTGGGTTTAACCATGTATGTACTGTAAGTAAACTTATTGTCATTCAATAGACACAGAACATTAGGAGTTCCTTGTCTGTATTATCATACTAGATGTGATAAATTTGTTATTTCTTGTGTTTGCTTGAACTTTGCAGTGGGAATGAGAAGTCTCAGGAAGGCGATGCAGACTCTGACAGCCCAGAAGCTCTGAAGGAGAAATTGCGTGGGCTGGAGGACCAGTTGGCCTCTTCCCAGTCTGAGCTGGAGGAGCTGAGGGAGCAGATGCGCCTCGGGGTCCTCTCTGTGGAGTGCGGTGAAGGGGATATTGACGCAGCAGTTGCTGGGGGTGCAGAGGAAGGCCCGAGCCAGGAGGTGCAGCAGCTGAGAGCCAGAGTGACAGAGTTAGAGGAGGAGCTTAAGATGAGAGGGGGTGAGGCTGGGGGTCAGAGCTGCCAGGACAGTGACACAATCAAACAGCTGACAGAGAAAGTGGAGGAACTCCAGGCTGCTCTGGTCCAGAAGGAGGAACAAGAGAAGGAAGACAAAAGAGGAGAAGTAAAAACAGTGAAGTCCCTTCGCGACAAAGTTGCTGAGCTGGAGGCAGCCCTGGCAGAGAGCAGGACATCAGGGAAAGAGGGAATTGCAACAGGAGATGGAGATCAGGTCCGCCGCCTTCAGGAACGTTTGGGCGAGCTGGAGGGACAACTGAGAAAGTGTGTGCCTCGTTCGGAGCTGGAGGAGGTGCAGGTGACTCTTGGGCTTCAGTGTGAACAGCTGGCCAGGGAGAGGGCTGAGGTGGCTAGACGGCTCAATGATGCCCTCCTCGAGCTGGAGAGGCTCAGACCTCCCATACGTGGAGATGATGATGAAGAAGAGGACGAGGAGCAGTCAGAGAGCTCAGAGCCCTCAATTATATCAGGTGTGAAGCTGCATTTTCTTTTCTAATTAGTATATTATTGTGTTTTGTTTATAGTTTTTTTTTTTTTTCATTTTGTGCCAATCATGGCTCTATCCAATCAGACCACTCCAGACACACCTTGGCAGCGGTGAAAGAAGAACTGGAGGTGGCCAGACAGGAAGCAGCCCAAGCTCTGGAATGTTTGTGTGCCGAGCGGGAGGGCCGGGCACAGGATGCCCTGCAGCTGAAGGATGCTGTGCCACTTTCAAAACATAAAGAGGCATTATCTGCAGTATCGGAGCAGCTAGCTCAGACCCTGCAGGAGCTCCAGGAGGAGAAAACCCTGCGGGCGCATGCTGAGGAGCAAGCTGCCAAACTAGAGGTTAAACTGCAGGGCATGCAGGACGCCGTTCCCAAAGAGGAGCATGAAAAAATCAAGGTCAGCAAAACGTATAACAAGAATAATTAAAGGCCTAGGTGGCAGATCAGTCTTGCAGGACCTCAGGTTGGTTGAGAATAAGCAACTTAGATAAGCAGAGATGTTAATCACTTTAGATACAGTAGTGTGGAAGGCATGCATATAGCAAATGATTTCAAAAAATGAAGGGACGTTTGTCCTAAACTTTCATGTTTTCACTAAATGGAGAGAAATGTACAACCAGAGCTGACACGTGGTTCTTCTACTCAGGCAGAGCTCGAGCGCACCCTGCAGGCCAAAGAGAGCAGTGCAGCAGCGGCACAGGATGCTCTTAGTGAGAAAGAGATGGAGCTCAGAGAGCTGAAGTCACAGAAGGCCGCTGAACAGGGTTTGATCTCAAAGGAAGACCACGAGGCTCTTCGCCTTTCTTTGCAGGCAGAGATCAATGCCATCTCTGCACGCTTCAACGATCTTACCCGGAAACATGAGAAGACATGCACAGAGGTAAGTTTATTCATGCATGTGAGTGTTATTGTGTCTGCTGTAAGTCCCGTCTGAGAATATCTAAAGCCAGATGAGATGTTACTGTGTCTATGTTTCACGAGGGCCTCTGTTTTGCCTTTACATTATTCATTTGTCAATAACTTCCCCCATTCTTTACGCCATTCTGTTACAATAATCCTTGTGTTTACAAGCTTACTGATATAACAAAATAGTGTTGTATGAGCACAATAACCTCTGGACTACAATCCAAAGCTAACTTTCCTTCAGTTCTTGCAGTGTCTTTCTTATGTAAATATTTGTACTTGTATCCAAACTCCATCAGACTTATTTATTTTTCAGTACAAACTACAAATAGTTCTTGTTGATGGTGAGAACACAGAACGTACTTTTTTTCTGAGAGGTCTTCTGTTAAGGTTATAACCATGCAGCACAGTCCTGTCATTTCATCAATACTCAAGAGTGCTGAGTCTCTCTGGTGAATAAAATCTATAATAAGGGCAACTAGAACCCAGAACTAGCTCACTGTAATGTTTATTTAAGCCTTAAAAATATGTTCAAAGCATATGGAGTAAAGGATACCCACACCTTTGACAAAAAAAAAAAAAAATTCTGAAGATTTTTTTCACTAGACATATACAGTTGGTGGGAGCCACTGCATTATGTTTTTGTCTCAGACATTGACAGTTCAGGATTGGTGTGGGGGCTATTACTAGTTGTACATGCACACTTAATGGATGATTATATGTTTACAATTAAAAAGAAGTTCTTATGTGCTCTTCTGCTCACTTGACTTTCTGAAATTTGAGTAGGGGACTTACTTGTTAAGTCAAATGTAAATGTAAAGATATAGTTTGGTCCAGAGAATGGCAGAGGTTGTTATGATTTTTAGATTTATCAATTTTTACGAGGTTTTAGTACAATTCATTTAAAATAAAATGATCACAAAAATATCAAAGTGTAGGTTTTAATCTTAAATTTAAGAGATTTCACAAAACTGTGGCATTTGCCATTTAGGAATTACAGCTATTTTAATCAAAATACCTCAGTTTTAAAGGGCTCAAAGTCTTTGGATAAAGTGACCAAGCTTTAAATATAACTTTTTTTTTTTGCAGTATGTTCAGGTCGTTATCCATCTGTACTGAGAAGCAGTTTTGTAGCATTTGGATAAATGTGGGCATAAAGTATATGCATTTTGTTCAGCACCCTCTTCTGGACAGGTATAAAGTGTTTTAGCTGAAGACATGATCACATGTTGTGACAGAGTAACGCCCATGATTTTACTGGTGTAGGTGTTTCAGGTGCAGAGGGAGGCCCTCTTCCACAAGAGTGAGCGACAGGTGGCAGAGTCGCAGTTGGTCATGGTGCAGCAGCAGCTTTCTGAGCTGCAAGCCCAGTCCAGCCACATCCAGGAGCTCCACAAAGACATCCAAGAGTCCCAGGGTCTAGTCAAGGAAAAGGACCGAAAGGTGAGAGTCTGCAGGGACATTTGGCAACTGCTATTAAAATTGTTAGGAGGCATGCTTATGTGTTTGTTGTGCATGCAGATAACAGAACTCTCCAAAGAGGTGTTCCGGCTAAAAGAGGCCCTCGGTGCCCTGTCGCCTCCTCTTGGTGTCACATCCTCTTCATCCTACTCTTCTGCCCACCATTCTAACCCTGGCCAGCAGATGGCGCTGCAGAACAGAATTGCAATACTCAGCCAACAGTTACAGGTAAGGAAACATGCAACAGCAGGGATGTATGAGGTGAGGAAGGGATATGTCAGAGAGGCCTTATTAATTAATTAATGTATTATATGGCATCACTGTGCTGTGTATTTGGGTATGGCATTTTGACAAGATAGTAATATTTTTTTTGTGCAGGATTGGGAAAGAAAACACAAACAGGTGGTGGCTGTGTACCGCTCTCATTTATTGGCAGCTGTACAGGTCAGTTGTGTTCACATATGCACACTAATATTACGGTGCTTTGATGAGGATTAAGGTGTGCTTATATGTAATATGTATATAGCTGAGTGTTTACTTAATACATATTACATAAAAGTCTGCAAAATTTTAGTGTTTCCTACAGCAATCTTGTGAGCTGTATGTAAATACAAATACCTCAGGCCCGCAGTGATGACATCGCTCCACTGGTTATTAGTGTAACACCTGTTCTCAACAGGGTCGCATGGATGAAGAGGTGCAGCGTCTGCTGCTTCAGATCCTGAAGATGACGCAACAAGGACACTGATGTATCTAAAGGTCTCTGTCTGCTTCCAGGCCTTTGACAAGGCAGCATGTAGCAGCCACTCCAGCAATGTAACCTATAGGATCAGAATCAAGAAGACCTTGTCCAGAAAGCCAAACACAACTCATCTGTGGTCAGATATTGCTGCATGCGTCCGTTATAACTTCAACAACTACAGCCATAATGCTTGACTGATAATCAGACAGTAAAAGGTTGGAGCTTGGTGTGCCTTCATTATGTGTCAGAGGATTATGTTCACAAACGTGAATGTACTCAGAGTGCTCATTTTGATGAAAGAACGATGCACATTGTCGTGCACTGATTGTGTGACTTGCCTACGGATTTTATATAATGTTGTTATAATAAAAAAGTCAACTGCTCTCTTGTTGTTCCTGATATTTTCTCAAACACACTTTAGTTATTGATACAGTTAGTTTACTAAGTACATGGTACCCATTATGCTGCCTCCATCTCAGAAAATCAACCTTAAGTGGATTTGTACATGAGGTTTATTACTAAAATTGTTAGAAAACTTAGAACATAGTAAACATTAAATGAACTCTGGGAACATGCATCATGTACTTTGTAGCGATTGGATGGTTTGATGGTACCAGATCCATTAGTCATCACTACCAGAATGATATCCATAAATGAGCTGAAATTTCATGTTATAAACAGTGAAATAGAAGAATACAGAAATTATAAAACTGATGAGAGATTATAAAACACTACCACACATCAGTACCTTCATAGGCGTAAGGTCAGTAAAGGAAAGTGAGATGGTATTTATGAAAGCTGGCTGTTAACTCAGTAAATCACCAATTGCAAATGAGAATCATCATTGAGGATCTCTTACATTCAGCCTGTTGTGAAGCAGCTTTGATTTTGGGTTATTATTCATGTTGTATGAGCTTGCACATAAAATAGAACAACTGCAGCTTGAAGAAACTTGACAAACTATGGTAATCTTTTTTCCAAAGTGGTGGACATGAAATACAGGGGGTGTTACAGATGTGTCGCTCCACACGGATGATGTTCACTCCTGATATTAAAAACTTTTTCCATTTCCTTCATTCATTTTGTCATTCTTTCACATAGTGTTGGTATACATATTGCTAGCATTTAGGCAACACAAACAATATTAAGCTCCAGCATAACTGGCTTAGCTTATGCTATCCTATGATGCAATAGCAGTTTACATTCATTGTGATGAAATCTGTCCAATCATTCTTATTTTGAGTCTTGCTACCAACAGTATCTGAAACAACTGTGGATATACATTTATTTGAAACACCATTGTAGTGGACTGTACATGGCATGGGGGAATAGCTACTCATTTCTATAACAATGCTGATAGTCAGTGTGTGCTTTTTTTTCCCCTTTCTTTTCACCAAGTAATTTTTACTTCATGTTTTCCATTGTAATACATGCATCTTTTAGTATCCCAGCAAGACATTACTATGGACCTGCAAGATTATGATATATTTTGCTTTTGTGAAAGAAGGAAGAATCATTTAATTGTACTGAATTAGCTACTGGATTTACAAAGGACAAAACCAACACAATTTGTGTTATAACCCCTTTTTTTAATCCGTTCATTGACAAAATCCACCATAATGACTCATAAAAGAAAATTCCCAAGAATTTCCTGAGAAAACAAAGAGGAAGATCTTTGAAAAAAGTCCCAAAATGACCTCATCAAATGCCATGCGGTTTCCCACATCTATATTTATACACTGTGCATTTTAGAAGCTGACACTAAGAACAACGGTGGGCCAGAAAAAGATATGCTGCCAGAAAGCAAAATGCAAACAATTCAATCAACATGAAGAGTAGTGCCATGGCAAAAATGGTAAGAATCATTTGTTAGTGTACCCAAGGAGTTATGCAGACATGTTTGGTATGTATAGACAAACACATGGAGATAAAGGCCTGTCATTAAAGCGATACATTTCCCTGAGCCGGGACAATTAAAGGATTTCCAACCAAAAGTCCTCACTTTTTTTTAAAAGGAAATCTTTAAGGGGATTCTTCTAAAGGACATATATAAGACAACAACAAACAAGACAGCTGTAGGAGTATTAATCAATACTCAGCCCCAAACAAGAGCAGCTTACATTACTGTTCACAAATATAAGAGCTTAATCATCCTGAAGTTGGACTATTTATACACTGGCATAGCAAGAAAAACTAACCTTTTCCTTTTGCTTAAGGATAAATGCACATTATATACACTCTGACACAAATGCCTGTCAGTGTTAGTTATTAAGGCACTGAAGTAGGAGGGGCTAAGGAAAGACTTTTGGATGCAGAAGAGTTTGTTTTTAACCCCGAATGTGCAGCTGACCACAGAGTAAGGTGGTCAACTGTGATGTACACAAGGTCATAATGTTATGAACATCCCCTCATCAATATCATATGACTTGTATTAATGTCATAAATAATCAAACAAGCCTCTGCCAAGGTTCCAGTAGACCGGTTGAGTTAAAATCTACTATCACTATGTAATTAAAAAATGAAATAAACTAAAATAAAAAGGGGCTGGAGAGTGGATTACTATGAAAAAACAGAGATGAGACAACAGTGTGCAGGACTTAATCTCTAAATACGTCTCTACATACAGTAGTCCAGACATATCAAAACAGTTTTTAGTCTTTACATTCCAAAGAGGCAGAAATGTCCTTATTTGCTTAAAAGTCACAGACTTATAGTCATTTTTCTTGTTTTTATGCAGAAATTTCTGAATATTGGACCTGACATCTTTTGTTGCATTTCCACACCAGAAAACTCTTTGTCAGTTTTTTTTTTTTCAGTTTTGTTCTGGTGATGTTCAGTTGTGGCAGAATCCTGTCCAAGTGGTTGTGGATTAAAGCCTCTGTAGGATATTTCTTCTTCACTGTGCATGTTCTCCATTTAAAATTTCCTGAGGTTGGGTCCTTTCCAAGAAGGTCTCAGTTTAAGTTTTGACCTTGGTCCGTTTTCAGTTCTGGCACTGGACAGTCTGTTAGATTGGGGTTGGCTTGTTAGCTTCACAGCTGCATGCTCAGGGGTTTCTTGACAAATGATTATTATTTTGGTTTACCCTGGTAGCCAACAGACAGAAAAGTAAAAGGTGATGCCACACAGCTCACTTTCCTCAGAGGTATGTGTATGGGAAGAAAGTACCAGTGGTCCTTCAGGTGAAAAATCACCCAAGAAAAATATTCCCAGATTCAAATATTGGTTGCTCTCCTCAGGTAGAGCAGAGATAAGCTCTGGAAATGAGAAAAAATATATAACATCATTAGTGTATATTAGTACTATAACACTGAATGTTGTACGAGGTAATCTGTCCAGTATTGTGGGCCAAAAGGTGATCACAACAGTTCAAAATTTTTAAAGGAAATTACAGACATTCACATGGTAACCAGTTGCATTTCTCTAAGAGCAAGATTTTTTTTTTTTTTTTACTGGATTAAAAAAAAAAATGTTCATGTTATTTGCATGGTCCAGCCCTCCTGATTCAAATAAATGGATCACCTTCAGCTTGTCATCAGGGTCTGCACAAGTCTGACGGTGATCCATGAATAGAGTCAGGTGTGTTGGAGCAGGGAGACATCTAACTCATGCAGGGTTCTGGGTCCTGGGGACCTGAATTGAAAAACACTGGTCAAAAAGGTTCATGAAGGTCTGACACCAGAGCTTAACAGTTTTTGTTTACTCCTTTCAGGTCCTCTTCTTATTGGTTAGCCGATTAGTCAATCAAAATGTTAAACTTATTATTGTAACCTGAGTGTGGCTGCTCATTCTTTAATGTTTACCAAAGTAGCAGTCTTCTTGACATCTTGTCATGATAATAATTTGTATTTTGTACATATGGTTCAGTGTCAAATGTAACTTACCAACCTCAGCAGGATCCAGCGGCTCACTGTTTTCTTCTGACCACCTGTTTGAGATGGAGCTCACTTTCTGCTGCCACGATTGGCAGCTCATTTTTCAGGTGGTATGATATAAGATGGCTTATGCTCTCAAATAACATGTCTTTGGTCCGGACCTGTACAGATGAAAACCGGGGTTAAGATGTTGAAGCAATAGCCTTGACCTTTAGAAACAGTCATTTGTTTAAATCTAGTCTTGCGCCACTGAATTTTTAGGTACTTTTTACATATTTCTTAGTGAATTGTTAACTTTTTTTTTGATGAATCTGTTTTGACTTGCAAACACACTCACCACGCCTTCAGGGTCCACTAGCAGCAGGTGTTTTGGAAGGCCACAGTGCATGCCTGTTAGCACGTACTGCCCTGGGTTTGTAGTGCTCTCCCGGACGAGAAAGTCTCCATCTCGGACCAGGAGTTTCTCTGCGTCTCGTCGGCTCATCCGGCTGTGGTACCAGGTCTCCCTGCGCAGCTGCTCCTCGTTTGGGGCCACAGGAGCCCTGCGTCTCGGTGGGCTGGGCCACTGGTCCTCCAGGATCCGAACGCCTCCCCCTCCAGCATGTGAACCAACTACGTCTGATATGCTGGACCCAACAGCTCCACCACAGGCCTCATGGAGCTTCAGGGCATCTTCAAAAGGCCCTGGAACAGCAGTGATGTTTCGTTAACACAGATGTGCTCATTTCTAGTTTATCGTTCACATTTCAATATGACTTTACTCTAACTGTATCTGTCATACCAAATCTGAGCACTCACTCATATCAAAAAGGTCTTTTTTAGGACTGTCAGGCACCCTGACTCCTCTGTGTCCATCTGAACTCTGTGTGAGTGAATCCAGGTTTTCCAGACTCTGGGTGTTTACATACTGATGCTCTTCATAGTCCTTGTGGCTTGACGACTGGCCATCAGCACACAGGTAACCATCTGATGCCAGACATAAGAAAGAGAAAATAAAATGCACCTAAAACATCTGATCCTCTTCATGTTAGTCTACAAAGTACTTTTATGTCTTAGGTTTATTTCAAAGCATTTTCCTCAGTGCAATGTTGTTGTGTTTATTTCAAATACAGAAGTAGTTAAAGGTATATAAACATTTTGCAATGCATTCAGCACTTACTGAATATTGCTTTTATTAACTCACCTGGAAAAAAAAAAAAGGCTTGGCTAGATGATCAAAAAACAAAAATGAGGAACCGAGAATTTCTCATGGACAGCTCCTTTCAGAGACGGAAAAATTGTGCACCACACAAGTAACCATTTAATCTTGGAGGCTAGTCTGATTAGAGATCCCAAGACTCCAAATTCTATTAATGTGATTTTGAGAAGAGTCCAAACAATCGGGCTCTGTTTGTACAAGCTGGGAAGTGGATCTCACTGAAAAGATTATAAGTTGGTCAGTTTTCTACCTGTTACAGTTCCTGCTGCAGGGCATCTCACCTGAGCTGCAGGCGGTCTCAGTGTCCCAGTGAAGCTCATAACACAGCTGGCTGGGCGGGTAAGATGCTTGCTCCCTTCTTGCTGGTGAGCCCATCTGCTGACACACAACAACTTCTCCAATTTGTCTGTACGTCTACCACTGAATCTCAACATCTCACCTTCCATGATGCAGTTTGGAAGCACTCTGTCTGAACCATTAACTACAGTGAGTCACCATATTGTGAACAAGCTGCCAGGAGAGGCTGATGGCTTCTTTCACCAATGCTTTTTATGTTTCTTCATATTGTCTTCGGAAGATATGATGCAGACACATAAGGGAGACAATTATGGAGTATATGTTCTTGCTCCTGTGATCTAATTCAGTGTAAACAATGTAGAGAAGGAGGGGCAAAACACAAAAGCTACCAGTTTATAAAGGGAGATGTTAGAGTTTAGACTGACTTTGGCTGTCATTCTGGGACTTTCATCAGATAAGATAAGTCTGCTTGATAATGACCAGATGTAGTTGTTATTACATCTGTAAGGAAATTAGATTTTAAGTTTGCATCTTAACATTTGGCAGTAGAGAAAAGTACAATGAAATTACTGAATATTTATACCTTAGTGTGGTGGAAGAAAGATCAGTCCAACAATACTATGCAATACTTTTAAACTCAACTGAAGTAAAATGTTATACATACATCGTGTATGTATTAATATTTTCTTCAAGAGTCAGCACCATCATCATCATCAACATAGCTTCTTGATAAAGTGGCCTTTGAATAATGCAGTTAGTCTGACCTGATTCCTGATTTACCATTGTTTCCATGCCGACACCCACCTGAACTGCTGTCTTGCTCTGTGGTTGGGTGTGGATGTGACCCAGGATGGACCCACTGGGCCTGAGTCTGGAGTCCACCACTCCTCCAACAGGAGGCTCTTTCCCTGGGATGCTGTTGTAGTAATCATGCTCCGAGAAGTCCTCATCCTCCCCCCACATTGGCTCTTCTGTCCTGAGATGCCTAAAGGAAGGCACGCATGGAAATGAAACATATTTCATGAAGGTCTGATATTAGATCTAAAACGCTTGATGAAGACAGTGGAAACCTATTATCTTAATGATTTTTTTGTCTTGTATGGTATTAATAATAATAACAATCACTGGAAAGGAAATATTGGTTTACAACTGGACTGTATCTGATCAAATAGCATCTCCATATTTCAGGGTGTTCTATTTAAATCAGCTGTAGTTTTATAGATTGGCAGAATTGCTGCCACCAGCAGGAACAACGACACTCATTTGAAACCAGGAAAGAAGACACTCCAAGGCTAGAGTTCCTTCTGTTCCTGCAGAGGCATCACTCTGGCAGATGTGTCACAGTAACTGGTGAATAGGCTGCATTTTTATACTACAAGTCACAATATAGTTTAACAACCACATTCATACATGTCTTACACTTTCTTAATCTTTTCTTTGTCCACAGCAGAGGTTCCCACTAGAGGAAAAGTGGGGTTGTGTGTTTTGTCTTAAACTAGAACACTTAAAGTTGTGGACTGTGGAATCGGACCACCGCCTTTTGATCAGAGGATGACAGAGCCTGACCTTACATCTGCAATGAGATCTTTTTACAGTATGAGATGAATACTATCTCATCTCCTCACGAAATAAAAAATAAAAAATAAAAATAAAGAAACTTGAGAACAGCACACAAGGTTCCTCAGATGGCTAGGCTTTTTTATGCAGGATGCCTGCATGAAAAGGCTAATTTTGATACTTTGAATAAAAAAAGATTTATTTTTACCTATCCATGGACCCCAGGGCTTTAGGGGGGCTGTGTAGATACTGTTTGAATTGCAGCTCGAAGGCCTGGCCAATGGTACTGATGACACTTTGGGCTAAACCATCTGAGCACTCCAGAATATGACAGGCTGAAGGAAACCAAAGAGCATTTCATTAGAAGAGAAACATTGGTTATGAATTATATGTGATATGTGTGAAATCATTCCCTACTTATGATACATTAAAATGTTACTACATTGTACACTATCTCACCAAACGGGGTGAGATAGTGAAATACACTAGTATTTTGTTGGACCACTTTTAGCTTTGAGGATAGCATGAATTTGCAATGGCATTGGTTTAATAAGCTTATACTCTGTTTATATGTTTGCTCTGCATTTATTTCCATCCAGACTTGCATTCATTTTTTTTTTTTTTTTTGCCAAGATATTATGGTAATGATAAGAAAGTCAAGTGCATAAAATATTATCCAGCCCATTTCAAGGATTTTTAATCACTTTTGGTCAGTACTCAGTACATGGCAAATTCATAGAAAAATGATGACTTACTCTGCCATGTTGAAGTATGTCGGTGCCATCATTGATGAAAAATAAAATCTATGGATGCACAAACCTGATAATTCAGTATATTAAGGTGGTTTACCAATCTTATTTGGTACATAATATTGCTGAACCTGGTCTGACTGATTGAGGTGACCCCAGATCATAAGACTGTTCTCACAAGCTTGAACGGTAGACACCCGTGGGTGCTTTACTTCTTTTGTCAGCTTGGCAGTATGTTTTCCACACAGTATGAAACATACCTCTCTGATTTACTGGATCTTTGGCGACATATGCAACATAATCAGGTGTGTCCTGTAACACACAGAATGGAAAATTAATTCAAGGTAAGGTTAGGGGTTATAATAAAATCTTTTTTTCCCTTTTTCTTTTCTTTTCAATGCAATTGAGCCAGGTACATTAACATCAAAAGTCTCCATTCTAGATAACAACATTGCACAGAGGGGGAATTAAAATCCTGCACTCACCGTGTCTCCCCCAGAGGCAAATGAAATGGACTGCATAGGATGGTGTGCGATCACCTAAAAAGACAGGTCAATAAAAAAAGTGAATTTCTATCAGTTGGCTGAATACAATAACATAAAGTGGCAAGAAGGCCTTTGAACTGATTTCCAGGAAATTCCTTACATTTAACAGCGCAAAATGAAACACTAGCTAATGTTAACACCAATGAAGCCCACTAATGTCAGCAAAAGGCTCCATAAAAGCAGATAAAATGAGAAAAAGTGTCACTGACGATACAGGTCTTTCTGAAAATCACTCAGAGAACTTTTAAAGGTTTATTCTTTAATAGCTCACTAAGAAATATATTCCGTTTTTTCACCCACATTTATTCCACTAGTACTTTTACATGTAACATCCTCATGATGTTTCATTTAAAAAAAAAACAAAAAAACAAAAAACACCTGACCTGTCGCGTGGTAGGGACAAGCAGTCCAAGGCCGTCCACGGAGATATTGACTGCTATGCTCATTCCTGCAAATCGCAGGTTGCTCTTCCCCATGACTGACTGCAGAGCTTTGTTAAGGGCCTACATGTCAAAAAAGAAACACACACACACACACAAAAACAGAAATTACAAATATATACATATTTACTTTGATTGTAAATATGTATATAAATGGTAATGTGATACCACATTCCTGATAAAGCATGCACAGAGAAATAGATCAGTTTGTACTTATGTACCAAACTAATAATCCAAGACATTTTGTGATCATTGCAAGCGATTCAGTGCTACAACAGTAAACCTTTTCAGCCATTGTAAAAATCCTACTGATCACTTGCTACAAGTGTGGGAAAAAAACATGGACTGATAACAAATTTACAATTAACCTTCTTCTTCCAGGCCCCCTTTCCTCCTGGCACAGCATCACAGAGCCGGTTGATGGCTTCCCTGATCAAAAAAGAAAAAAAAGGATGAAAAATGGTAGTTTAGACTAAACAGGGGCAACAGTGGGCCCAGGATTCAGGACTTGCTTAAACAGATAAACAAACAGATGAAAAGTACATGAACAAATACCTGTTGCATCATATCCATGGTAAAAATCTGATGTTTAACATGGAGAGAGGTTTTGTGCTCCCTGCCTTCCTCCAGGCCCATCGGTCAAAGACCCACAAGAGTTTAAAGGTTTCTTTACGGTCTATCTACTACATAGCAATCTAATTTTACCACTAATATTCATGAACATTTCAAAATATGAATTCTCTGCTGAATTAGGGAAGAAAAAAAAACAATAGAATGTGGAAAAAAAGAGCAGTTTTTGAGGCATCTGTGTTTACATTTGTTTTCTGCAGTGCATTTCTCTCTGCAGATTTGTTAAACCTTTGTAATGACACTGCCACAACTCCTGGGACTGGCTGCCTAATGGCCACTTTAAGTGTGTTTTCTCTGTGTACGTTCCTGACGGTTGGAGTGAGGGATGATGTGGATTTGAGGCTGCAGCTCGCAATCTCTCTGCCAGGGGACAGTGGGGACGGCAATCAAGAGCCCAGCTGCCCCTATCAAGTGGCTCGTAAATATTTAAAAAGCATCGTCCCGGGCCCTGTCTCGAGTAAAGGTCTTCTTGGGGTTTTTTGAAAAAACACCACAATGTTCAAATGACTCAGGTTGATGAGAACGCAGCGGGAGGAGGAGGAGGAGGAGAGATGGGCTGCTTTTGTTTTCATCTGCAGTCCTGATATCTACCCTGCAATAATGCTGGGCCTCATTATCTCCAGTGTTGCTGCTAAGCAGCGTGACACAGCGACCTCTGGTCTTAAATCCAGGAGCTGAAATACATTTTTGAAATTCTTACAACCGCTTAATGACTCGTTGTTGTCTTCCAGGATATAATGATGGTGTGCACAAGCTGAGGCCAGTTCTAGGATGGAAGCATAACTTTAAATGCTGCTTTCAGCTGAACTTTGTTATATAATAATCCAACACAAAACCCCATGCTGTCAAATCCGAAGATGTCTTTGCTGAATTGCCTGATGATAAAATGCCTCATGTGAGTTATGGAGAGGGGTGGGGGCATTGTGAACTTGTCTGAGGGTAGGCCCAAAAAGAAAAAAAAACAAAACAAAAACAGTCTGAAGTCAACACATTCATCATCGTCAAAGCCATTGTCACCAAACAAAAAACAAACCAGTAGCAGTCAGCCCATTCTCCATATGCCTTCTCCTTTTACGTTTGTTTTGCTGTATTGTTTTCCAACACCCCTCCCTCCTCCTTCTCCTCAAGAAGTTCCAGCCAAAGACATTATCCAGAAGGGTGCGCTCACAAAGGCCACTGCAGCTTTCCACAGTCATTAGCGAATATCATCAATAATAGATCTCCTTCTCTATCACTCCATCTCTGCTGCCTCCTCCCCTTTGCACTTAAGCTTTGGATGCACGGTGGGCTCAGATTACCACCGATCGATTGCGGAGGACAGATACAGGGGTGAGAGATGGAGGGGAGGAGTGATGCTGGGGGGGAGTCGGGGAGCAAGCTTCTCCCATGAGGTTAGAATTTGCCTTTCATAACAATAATGTCACATGTAGGGCAGGAAAACACAAGAAAACAGACAGACAAAGAGCCTTAGGTATGGTTTCATATACAGTATAAACACTTGCACTGACTGACCTTTTTCAGAGGAGAGTACAAATAGAGTAGCTGTGTTTGTCTTTTAAATCAGGACACAAACTACTGTGCTTCCTTTATGCAAATCCTTGTGATTTCAGTTTTGATGGAAACTTCATATGATGGAGCTATAAGTGGCTATTTTAAATGCAGTTGCAGGGTTTGATGAAGTAAAATAAGAGAAATTCACCATTTTTGGTCCTAATGATGAAAGAACATCTTTTTTTTTTCTCAATTTCTCTTAGGAGTTAGCTGGTTTAAACCAAAGCTAAAGGTGCCACTGAATTTATTAACTGTTCAAGAGATAACAATTCCAACTTTAGGTACCAGCCTGGACACGATAAACTGTTATAATTCCATCTTACTGAGACTGATACATCTATTAACACACCTCACCTTGGATCATGTTCTACTGACTCACCACAATCAATACAGTTAGTCACCAGCTTACCTTGTCACCTGAGTCCGAGTGTTGAAGTCCAGCGAGCGCATTGACTTCAACACCTCGATGCAACCCATGTACTACAGAAGGGGAAAAAAATAACAATAGGAATTAAGTGGTGCAAAATGGCCGTAGACATAGTTCTTTGTCAAAACTAATGCCCCAGAAATTGTACAATTTTGCACTCCTCAGTGAGGATGTGTGTTCCTTTCAGGATGGGAAATAAAATACTCAAAAATATGTTCTGTGTTTTAATCACATTGTTGTTTTTAGTGAGGCTTCAGAACTTTGTAAACATGACCATTTCCAACAACAAGCCAAATGAAATCACCACGCAGACCATTAAAGCGTGCTTCTATCTGAGAGGCTTTCTAATGGCTGTCAGCTCAGGGTGCTAATGGCACCTTGACTAGATTAGCAGCACCGAGAGTGTCAGATCATGAACAAACTGCAGCTTCTTTGCTCTCTCAGGGATGCGATGTGCCTAAGTGTGTTTGTTTCAACGAACAAGGCTTGTAAGGATCTCCTGTTATTTGCATCTCTATGAAGTGTATCTATCCGATTACAGCTTCTATGACCTGGTGTTGACTGCACACAGACACTGGGTTTATAGAATAAATAAATGCAAAGGATGTGTTACATATTCGTAAAGGGCTTCCTAAATCTCCATCTGCACAACAGATTTTTTTCTTCTAACATTATGATTAGATAATAGTTCAGTTTTCCTGGAAATGTGGTGTATAAAGACTTTTAAGTCAAAACATTTTGGTCCATGTAAAAAACAAACAAAAACCCTTCAGCTAAGCTGGATCTGTTTTTTTTTTGGATTGTTTGTTTTTTTTGTTTTGTTTTTTTTTAATATTTGAGTTTTGCCCAAATCTAGGGGTAAAGGAAACACAACTCATGTCATATTCAATGTGGTTTCCTGGGATTATTACTCTGCTGCAAACAACCCCACGCAGCACAGTGAGAGGCAGAAACAAAGCAACCTCAGAGCATAATGAGCTTTCTAATAAGATTTGGAATTGAGGGAAGTCCTCCATCAAGGAAATTGTTGCTCTTTTTCCTTTTCTTCTCTCCCCCAATACTTTCAGTGTCACAAACTCATCTGCTAATGCAATGCATCCCCTCCTCCTTACCCCCCGTCACCCTGGACCAAAGCTCTCGCTAACTATTCCTCTCACAAGATACAATGGCTTTCCAAGAAACATTCCCCAGAAATTTGATAACACCACAATCCCCTTTTCAAAACCCTGTTTTGTCGTAGCTGCCTTCTTTGAGATAAAGCATTGCCGCGCCATAGTTTGTCATTAAAGAAAGCTGCAATTCATCATCCAATGTGCCGTAATTCTACCCACAGGGCAATAGCAGAAAAAGAGGCACAATGGATGTTGTGTAATGTTAAAGGGGCCAGATGAAAGGGACTAAAGAAATCCTATTTTTAGAGATCAAACAGTGCATACCCTGCCTCACTTTTAAACTTATGGGGAGTAGAGGCGCTGGAGGACATTTTCTTTATTCTGGAAAACAAAGTTTCTTCTGAATTCACACTTTTGCACACTGCACATAGCATACGATAACAGGATCTTTCCTGAAACTGCATAAATAGCTAAAGACAGTCAAATTACAGATGGTAGATGTATATGAGACAGATCAATAGTTACTAAATCAAAGACTGTTGGGAAACAGTAGAAATAATCTGGGTTGAACATATCAGTATTTGCAATGCTTTGGCAACTGCGGTGCTTGTTCGATGGCTACTGCAGCGCTCTATCACAGATGCAGGACAGAAACAGCATCAGATAGAGCTTGTGTAGTAAAAAAATATAGAAGAATCACGTACATCTCTTTTGGCTGTATGTGAATGAATGAATGACTGTGTAAAGGAACAGATGTAGAGAGAAAGAGACACTCACTATGGCATTTAAACATGGCATAATGCAGCAGAAATGAGCTGTCTGTTTGACACTAACACATACAGTAAATGCTCCTCTCCGCATAGATTCACCACTGAACTGCGCATGTAGTCCTGCTTCAGGAGCCACGAAATGCCGCGCATAGACAGCAGCACAGTTTCAGATGATAACGTCTGTTTATTCAGTGAGATATCAATCAGGGAGGACAGGAACACTTGTTATGAATCTTGGAAAGCTCTTCATGGCAACGAGACCTCTTGTGCACTCAGCGTTTGGACCGCTCCCACACTGATCCAACCTTCTCTTCTGTATCACATGATGCAAATGACTGTGATTAAATGTAATTGAATATAGGAATGAATGGTGCCCCTATAATAGCATTAGAACGTGCGTTTGGACCCCAGACTGGGCTAATCAAGAGCCATGTCATTAGTTTGAGGAGGAGGAGGAGAGAGCAGAAGGGCAGAGGTGAACAGAAATGGGCGAGACTGTCGACAGTGATGTAAAGCAGTCAGCTTTTGAAAACACAATTCACTAACTCACACTAATAAAGACAGCTCTCTGCTTTACTTCTAATTATCCATGAATGTCTTTATGTAGCCTTGTTTGCCTTTAAAAAAAAATAAAAACAGGTTTTTTGAGTATTCATTTAAGCATACCACAACTTCACTAAAAACAATGAACACTGGTATTTACGATGCAGAGAAACTGTAAATCCTCCTTAAGGATTGAATCATGATCGTACACTGCACACATGAAAGTAAACAACCTCAAAATAAAAAGGAGCACTACTCCCACGGAGGCGCTCACATTTAGACACATGGGTTATATGCACAATAAACAGAGATGATCTTTGTTTTCAGTCTGGTCAACAGGGTAGTTGAACAACAATGCTTTCTGCAGTCTGTACGCAGAATTTTATAGTTTATCTTTCTCCACCCAGATGCCTGTGTGCAGTCCTGACGCAGTCTCCCAACCAGCCTCACCAGGCCATCTATCTGGATTAAATTATGTATTCCCTTGTCCTCTCCACATGAGCTGCATAACAAACTGCTCACTGGTCAGGTGTTCTTTTGTTTCCCCGTTCAGACAGAGAAACATTAGCGTTGTGTCATTAATATCCTGTCATTCACTGGTTCATGTTAAAATGTGGCTGTTAATTAGAACAAAAAAGAATAGTTTTTTCTTTTTGGTTCCCCAAAAATATTAAGTATATTCTTAGCTTCCTTTGTTAACATCTTTCCTGTGGTGAATGTGTTTTAAAAAGTGCCTTCTGACTTACCCTGACAACATAAGAGGCCCCCTGTCCTGCAATCTTCTTGTCAGGGTGCAGCCAGCCTTGAGAGGGTTTGTGGATGAAGCTCCCCTTCTGGTTGAAGTCTTCTCCCCCCAGCCATGTGCCTTCCACTCTTGTCCTGCGGTTCATTCCTGTTCTGGAACTGCTGGAACCACCAGGGCTCACTGTGACCTCTGTGGATGTAAATCCGTGCCCGCCTGGAGTGGCAGAGTGTGCCGCTGCTACTGCTCGCTGCCCTCGAATGGCCTGCAGGGAACACGGGGTGACACACACAGGGTCACAGGAATTAAGCACGGCTGCGAGGCTGGCCACTGGGCCACTGGCTGGGGTCACGCCACTGGGCCTGTGTGATGATGAAGAGGAGGAAACAGAGGCCTGGGAAGGAGCTCCAGCTGCTCTGCCCGAGTCCTTGCTGGAGCTGGAGCTGGAGCTGGAGTTGGATGGGCTTCGGCTGAGAAGGGAGTTGGAGAACTTCCACTGGGGCATCTTGGGGATGAGCATGCAGAACGTTGTGGTGGCATCCTGTTCCCCATCCAGGCAGGGGGAGTCTGCCAGAGCTGTAGCCCCAGCAGAGGAAGAGGACCTAGCACTGGGATCCAGAGGAGGCAGGGGAGGCAGAGCAATGCTCGGTGTGGACGAGGGGACCACTGGCGTGGCCACAACTTTGCTGCTCATGGCTATGCTCTGCATCAGGTCTTCAGAGGAGGTCACAGACTCGTTGCGAAAGCGGTCATACTTTGGCTTAAGGAGCATACCCGGAGGAGCCGCCTGAAGCTGGAGCAGAGAGGGGCGGATAACTGCCAGAGGATGGAGGGGAAAGGGGAGTAGGGGAAGGGGAGGGGGAGGGAAAGGTGCGATGGAAGAGGAGGAGAACACAAAAAAGAAAATCTTCCGGGGCGAGTCCTATATCCTTGTAAACTCAGCTTAATGCTGCATGGTCCTCTCCCGATCAGGAACACACACTGTCCCGCTCTCATGCCACTCTCCTCTCCATCTGAGCCTCCCTTCACTGCCTGAGGCAAGATCGCTCGTGTGCTCCCAGTATCTCTCTCTGTCTCTCTCTCTCTCTCGATGATGTCATTGGCCTATTAGCCCTGCCCTGCCCAGCTGCTCTCTGACTGTATTCACCGAAGCACATCAGCCTGAATCACCCTCCTCCCAGACAAACACTAACACACACAAACACACACATTCTGCAGATCACTTGTGCTTCTGCATGCAGGGCAGGGAATTTGATGGTGTACAATATCCATCAGGAAATTAGCTGTATTAGGTAATAGAGGATGAGCAATGCCGTTGATGTTTAAAGCGACTGCTTTTTTATAAGCTGATATTGGTGCTAAATGTTATATACATACATTTTTCCTCTTTTTATGGCCCTGAGAGGACAAACTGAGAGTGGGCATTGTTGCCAGTATCTGTTCCGAGTATTTTAAAGTTTTCACATCAATCAATCAAGTTTATCCAGAATGCTGTGTGCAAAACCTAGCTACCCACACACTAAGCAACATTTACTACAGCTATATTTAAATGCAAAATACAAACACAAACTCAAAAACTGATTGTGAAAATGAGCAAATATCAGCATGAGACTCATCCAATTAGTTTAAGTGAATTTTGAAGAATCAATATGTGTGCGTTTGTGTAGATGTGTGTGTATGTGTAACCCAATTTGTCCAAAAATATAAGAAAGAAAACAATGCAGCCACGCTCGTAAGGGACTGCGTATCTGAAAACATCCACCCTACCCCATCTGTCTGAATTCTCTTCCCATCCTCCCTCTCATTCACCTCCCAAGAGAGCAATCAGCCATCTCAGCATGATCCTTTTAGCTCTTCACTTCCAACCTCCCCTGTGCCTCTCCATCATTCCCTGTAAACAATTTTCTCTCTCATATCCCTTTTCCCCAAAATTGCATTATATAAATACTAGATAAAAAAGGCATAATTCTCAGAGTGAAACACAAAAATGTTTTAAGCAGGTATTTACAGTATACTGCACAATATTTTTTGGGGTTGTTATTTTTGGGGCTTCCAAATATTGCACCCAGGCATGAGGAAGAAAGCATGCCAAAAGAAAACAGATGCACAAGTTGTATGCAAATAAGTAAAGGTCATGAGCCGTTATGCAAACAGAGGGTCCATGCCAAAATACAGGCTTGACAAAATTTTAACTTTGCATAGTCAAATTTCCTCTATTATCTTTTATAAAAACACCTGATTAAAAAGGTCATTCTTTCCAACGTTTAAATAATTTTAGTTTGCTTAATACTGTCTTTATAATAAGTTCAGTGTGTCGGCTTCATCTATTGTAGTTGAATGACATACAGACAGAAAGATGGAGCCACCACTTTTCACTTTTCATTCTTAGAGCTTTTAGCTTCTAATATTTATGACTGCCTTTGGATGACCTTAAGCTGGCATTAACAATGCAGATGTCATCTGCAAAACCAAACTCCAGAGTCCCACTACAGGCACATTTTAAAGCTAACGCTCAAGGGGAACCCCATCACACAGAGGGAAGCCAAAGTATCAGATTGTGCCAAAAACAAAAACAAAAGAATGCAGTCAAATATCCTCATTCCACTAAAATAACTTTTTTAAAAAGCATGCTGTAAGAGATACAGCTGCAAGTCAGTTTCTATATCATTTATGTTCTGTTGAGTTTTAACTCAAAAAAGCACTAGTGGCAAGCTGAAATGAAGTTCTGTTTGAGCAATAAAGTGAGCTTCTCCATCATAAGGTGGGTGCTGATTTATGAAACTTTACAAGTATACAATTAAATACAAGGTGAACAGAAAAGAGACGTATTCTTAATCACAATTATCCACATCCCAATTAATTATCAAATGAAATGGTCTGGTTGTAAAATTCCTGCAAGTAATTCCAGTACGTCACTTCAAACTTGTACAGTTCCTTTACCTTTGTGGAAGTCGGTGTGAGAGAACCAAGGTTTCTATCCAACAAAACGGTCCTTCTGAAGATTTCAGTAATAAAATTCAATTCTGTCCAAATGCCACAAATCGTATTATTTCTGGTAGAATGTTCGGCAGCTTAAAACAGTTTTTAGAAGAGCGTCAGAATTAAGGATCTTACCTACAATACAGGTGAGGCTTTTTAAAGGAAATAAGATCCAACCCAGTGAACTTAATGTCTTCAGTCAGGGACAATATAAAGCAATGTGTGTGCTTTGGGTGCGGAAGAAAGAGGCAGGAGTGATTCCTGATTCAGAAAACGCCTTCATTTCCATGGCCAGGAGACTGTTAATCAAGGCAAACACAAACTGTTCCCAAAAACAAATCAGCATTGGAAATGCTACGAAATAACTCCTCCCTTCCACAAACAGCCAGTCGCCTCTTATTTGCTTGCTACAAAATATATAAAGTTACTGATAAACTAGATGTAATCGATGCATGTTGACAAATGCAACAGTCGCTGGACTTTCTGGGAATGTTTTCTCCCCCTTTTTTCAAATGACTGCACTTACATCACAGATAAAAGTGCAATCAGTTTCCTCATTTTGTGTTTTCAAATCAAATGCACGATGCATTTCAAACATACAGAATAAATGCCAAATGCAATCTTCATGTTGTCATAGATTTACACAGACACCAACAGACTCTTCATGTAGAGATTACTGCATATAAAGAGTTCACAGATAAACCTCCTGCCTGCATAATACTGGTGGAACAAATTGTGCAGCGAATAACCCACAATTAATTAGAAACCCTGACAACAGTGACTACAATGTAGAAGAACAGCAGAGGATTTCTCCAGCACAGACAACCCATACTATAATATAATATAATATAATATAATATAATATAATATAATATAATATAATATAATATAATATAATATAATATAATAGATAAGAATATAATATAATAGATAAGAATATAAAAGGAGACTATTAACCAATGGTCAGCAAAGAAATCATGAAATGAAAGAATTTAAAGCAAGCAAGGAATGCCTTTCTCTTTCTTTTCTCCTTCAGTGAATTAAAGCTTAAACAGCCATTTTGTATTACATATTAATACACGTATTAAAATAAATTAAATAATAATAATACTCAGCAACATTTAGTTCTCTGCTCCCATCATGCACTTTTAAAGAAAAAAAGAGTGCATAATTCTCTGTCAAAATTATTGTAATAGTTTAGTCTTGCTTTTGAAATGGCAGAGTTATGTTTTACCCTTGAATAGTTAATACACGTAGAAACCCTGACACCAATATATTAAAAAAAACAACAACAGCAACAAAACAAAACAAAAAACCACGGCTATTTCATTTGCACTTTACTTTTGTCTGTGAGATGGTCAAACGAGACCGTAATCGTGGTGACAGAGACAGAAAAGTGCTACAGAGATCCCACATAGTCCATGTATTTTTGGACTCATGATGGACCAAGACTAGAGGAATTAAACTTATCTTCAGTTCAGTATCTACGACGTATTTTTGTTACTTATGGGTAATACTAGTTTTTCCCCAAGAAATTCCTAGATAATGCACCGCTTTTAATTTCCAGTGGTTTATATATTATTTGTTTTTTTTCCCTTCAAAAATTAAAAAAAAATGAAAAGAGTGCCTCATCTTCTCTTGATAAAACGATCCTCTTCTTAATCACGTGCTTCTGTCCGGACCAATCAGGAGAAGCCGGGCAACCGTTGAGGTTTGAATTACTCTCAGAAAACAGCGGCAGATGACAGCAGCTCGTTTCGCTCGTAAACATCGTTTCCTAACGTACTTATTCTAAACGAATTTTCTGGATTTTAACCAGGACAAAATGTCCAAAAAACAGATATTCTATTCCGACAAGTACAACGATGACGAGTATGAGTACAGGTAATTACATTTCGAAGGTTTTCACAAGTTAAATATGTTGTGTTTTCTGTCTGGCTAGCGTCAAGCTATAAAAACGAACTCGCTTTCTGGCTCCGTGGCTGAAACATAACATTTATTTGTGTTATCAACTTCATTCCGGTGTCAGTGGCATAAATGGTAGATTTAATCGATTAAAAAACGGTAGTCATTATGCATTGTTTTTATGTAGCTTGTGTTCAAGATAGGAGTTATATCAATAATCAAACACCGACAAAACGTTAGTTAACCTATGAAACGAACATCAATAGTGACATCAAAATGTTGTTTAAACGTTTGGGATTTTTTTTAATGCTTTTTTTTTTTTTTTTTTTTAACCTTCACACAGGCATGTTGTTCTTCCGAAGCAGCTGTCTAAACTGGTGCCCTCCTCCCATCTGATGACAGAGGAAGAGTGGCGAGGACTGGGGGTGCAGCAGAGCAAAGGCTGGATTCACTACATGATCCACAAACCAGGTTAGAAATCTCGATCCCAAACAACAAGTCCAGATTTCCTATACTTTTTAACATTTTCTCTCAAAATTCATCTAGACTCATCAGCTACTTTATGAGGTATTCCAAGTGTACCTCATAAAGTGGCTTGGGAGTGTGCATGTATGTTTGTTTAGTGTCTAAAAAATGAAATGGGGCAAAATCCTAAAATCTCTTGTCAAAAATAAAGGAAGCTAAGGCAAAGCATATCAGTTGTTTTTATAACTCTTATAAACTGAAATGAATGAAGACAGATTGTGTAAACAAATCAATTGAAGATGATAAATTCAGAAGTTGTTTTGACAAATTGCAGATGGGTTGCTTATGTCTTAATATCTTTTTTTAGATTGAGGTGGACACATTGTCAGAGTCAAATATGAATGATTTTTATTGTGTCTTCATTGTGCTTGAAAAAAAAAAAACCAGAATACAGGACATGGATTTTCTGAGCTAAGACTACACTGTAATGTTTAGTTTCTGCTCAGGTTGATGGATCTTTACAAGGGACACTGTGAATTCAGCTGACTATGTTTCATGTTGTAACATATTATGAAAGATAATCTTTACATTGACATGAAAGTTGTTTCAGCCTGTCCTTTCAAATCTTCTCGTGCATTGTCCGACCTTGATGATTATTATGTGAAAACAGAAAACAACAGTGCACAAAGATGTCTGTATGGATGCTCACCAGTTCCTCTTTGCTCCTTTCCTCCTCAGAGCCACACATACTGCTTTTCAGAAGGCCTCTTCCAAAGGAATGAATGGGAACCATCTATATATATATGTTTCTGTGCATGTGTTTTGTTTTTTTGTTTGTATTGTCACTGAACTGTACACGTATCTCTCTCTCTATATATATATGTTGTACTGTATTGTGTAGAAACTCTAGTTGTATACAATGATTTGTTCTTTTAAAATCCCTCAGTTTTCAGAGGTAATGAGACAAAGGCGTTGATTCCACTGTGAATGTTAAACAATATGAAGATGGACTTTTACATGTCAGTTGTACACTTTAAAGATTTCCTTTGAAATGTTTTTACATGTTATTTTGATCAAGATTGATTTTATTTGCCGATAGGTCATACAGGCAGGGCTTTTTATCTTCCTTTAATGTGTTCTCAAAGCTATTGAAACATTTATTATATTTTAAACTTATGCTTATGTAAAGTCCATATGTTATTAGATGTTAGATTTTGACACTGAGTTTTGGTTCATTCAAAAAGTTCTTTGTTACTCAAGGAACAAAATAAAATATTTGTTGTCATGTATGTTTTCTCCTTGTGTGTGTGTGTGTGTGTGTGTATATATATTTTCTTCATGTAGCAGTGCTGCATTTCTGATACTTTCTTGATGTGATAGATGTTTAGTCAGAAACACTGACAACTAAAGGTGTAACAAATTCGGAGTGTCTGATACCGAGGGAGTAGGCTGGTGCTCTGGCCTTGTGAACTGTGACTTTCTCTGGATTATAAGTCCCCGGACCTGGTTTCTTGTTACCATCTCTGGGCAGGCTGTGACGCCCCAACATGGAGAAAGCAGGCTTTCGGGGTAGATAAACGCTGGGGTCCGTACAGTTGTACCCGCAGGGCCCGGGTGTCTTAGCCAAATCCACAGATGCCCCCCCTGTGCTGAAACTACTTGACATGGTGTAACTTGCGCTGGCTGGCTTGTTTGGGACATGAGGACCCAGGAGAGGAGGCAGATGGTACTTGTTTGGAGCAGGAACGTGGTCTACAGGGCGGTAATGTGTGCGGAAACCCATTGTGTAGGACGGGGCTTTCCTCTGCAGGTTGCATGGCGGGGCTTTCTCAGGGCTGTATGCACCAGGTCCAGGTGTGTGGAAAAGCTCTTCTAGTGAACAGAGAACAGAAAGTAAGGTTTGGAAATAAATAGCAGCTGACAGCTGCTAAAAGCAATAGTTTTAAAATACTTTCATGTTTTAGCTGTATTAACTAGACAGTTTAAGGTTTATTGTCGTAGCATGAAGATATGACCTACTACCCCAAGTGAACAAAAAAAAAAACTTACTCTGCATTTTCATTCTACCCAACATTGAGTATGAGGGTGTGCCATCTTTTCCAAAGCGAGTGATTTTTGCGTCAACATGGTATCGAGGTCCTGGACTGCAGTCAGCACAAAACACTGCAACAAAGGTTAACTTAAGGGTCACTCATGCCTTTAAAACGAAATAAATGCAAAAAATCATGCTCAGGAAAGAAAGACAGAAATATGTTTGTCTCCCCCTAGTGATCAAGAGTTGACATTACACAATGTCCGATTTAGACCAACGTTTCAAAGATTAAATCATTTATAATATAACTTTATTAGTTACAGAATTAAACAAAAACTTGAATAATTTTCAATTGGGTATTGTTTATACTCTTGGAAATTAACTGATTTGTCTATGAAATGAGAATTCTGGCTCATAAATATATTTTACGCCAATACCATATTATATCAACTTTGAAAAGCACTTTAAAATAACCACGATAACAAAAGCATCCTTATGTAGCTGAGCTTAATCTCATTTATGAGAGACACAAAGAAAGGAGCTCACTATTATTATTCATCCTTCCATGGAAAGAATAAGCTGGGCTGGATGGCTTTGTAAAGTCATGGCCAACAAATCCAACAGTGGGAGGAAGTCCATAGCAACCGGGGCCTGGTCCTGGAGATAGATAAAAGTGCATATCCATAATCTTAGTCACACCTTTTAAATGCTTACATTTCATTCCTAAAACATACATGTCAGAAATATGTAAGAGAAATAAGTAAACATTTGTCCTGATGCACCTTTGGTAGCTAAAACATTTTTGGACTCCCTCAGTAATAAATATATAATGTCAGAATATTTGTCACTGATCAGAATTTTATTAACCTTTTCCTGCATTTAATAGTTTCACTCTTGTAGATAATAATCAGTCCCAGAACTTTAATCCTGCAGATCCAGCTTTTGATTGCAGTCTAATATGCAAATTCAGGCAAAAAAAAAAAAAAAATCTGCCAGGTAGCAGGCAACATACAATAAAAAGACAACCAAGGAAAAAGCATTACATCAGTTCTTAATAGGAGGCACACAAGTAACAGCAAGCAGGTGCATTTTTCCAAGGAAGGAGCGAGTCCTGGCAGGTCCGCACACTGAGAAACCTCTGCTCTGCTCATGTCAGGCTTGAGAAATACCAACTGACCAGAAGTGACAAACTGGATAGCTGATAATGTTTATTTCTGTACAGAGGATGTAAAGTTTAAGAAGTAAAAATTTAGATAATAACATTATCTAAATTGTTGAGATTTTTTTCATTGAGATAATTACCTTTTTCTTTCCCTGCAATCGCTGGGTATTTTTTCTCCATCTGAATACTTCAGGAATCCCACAGTGGTTGCAGTACTACAGAAACATTGGTAAGATGCTGGAGAAGAGCTTTTAAAAATCAAATCAGGCTAAATGTTACCGTTTTGCATCCTTTTCTGAGAAACAGGTGAAGCAGACGTCATAGTTGGATAAACAGTCTTCATCTGTGTGTCAGCTGAGTCTTTAATCCATTCCCACCGTCATGGTCTTTTTCTTTCAGATTTCTCAGTGTTTCATTTCCTCTTACACTGGCGGGCAGTAAAAACCCAGTGGCCTGGCTGATCCAGAATCAAACTCTAGTTTCCCCTGAAACAATCAGGGATCTTGACACTTATAATAGCCATCAAAGTGTTAACAACAGCGCAAACTCTGACCCTCTCAGGGTTTTATCCATCCGCCTGTTTGCCTCTTTGTTCAAATGGCCCGTCTGTGGGGGCCCGGACAGGTGAATAGCCCATCCTCCACAGAGGTGGATGTATAGGTGCACTCAGCTGGTACTTAGAAACAATGTCATCACTCAGATTCTCTCTCATGTAATGCTAGCTCCCCCCTGCAGACCATGAAACCAAGATCCCCCCCCTCCCGCCCTTCTCTTTTCAATCTCTCTGCTCATCACAGCGCGGGACACGCTATATCACTCTTCAGCCATGCATGTAGTTCCCAAAGAGAGTGCCGCTGGTAGCCTGCTGCTCTCAGCTCCCCTGCGGTGCTGGCTTAATGACACAACAGGAGCAGCTTTTTCCATTGCAGTGCTTACATCTAATGTCACTGCTCAGAATTTGGAGGGAAATTGATGGTCAAAGCGCAAACAGAGCTGCTGAGTCACGTGCAGCACACCCGGAGCTGCTACAGGGTGGACACCTTCATTTTAAATTCCCCACTGATCTAGTTGTACATCCCATAAATACCACCGGAGTGTAAAAGCAGATTTGGAAATTAAACCAGCAACCCTCAGGTTTATAATCTTTAACTTTCAAACAGTCAACCTAGATGCTGGCATAATTTAGCCCTCTTTAATCCCCTTTAACCCGAGCAATTCGAGAGAGCCGACAAGTGACATGTGCAGTTACCAAACATTAAACTTTAACAGGCTTTATCTCTCCATCGGCTGTTGCTTTGGTAACTCGAATCTGTTGTCCGCAGTTGCCCATCCGCTCATGGAGACGCATGTGGTCAAGCACAAACTGACAACAAGCTCACATGTTTTTTAACAATGAAGCACGTCAGGGGTCAGAGAGTAAGTTATCAAAGCAGGGAGCCCTCTAAAGCGGCAGGAGACTGCTCTCAGAAAATGATCTCTAAATTTGCTCAACGTTACAAAGGACATGGAGCAACACTTCTGTCACTGGAAAAGAGACATGTACTGTGCTCCAGCTGCAGAGGCTGCACCGTGCTCAAATGTATTCCTTCACTTCAAATATTTAAGTGGAAAGGTGTTAAAAGTGAAATGGGACTCTTTTAAATTTGGCTTCATGGTTGATGCAACAACTCGAAAGCTTGGACCATATATGAAGTTTATTTTCATTCTTGTTAAAAAAAAATCACAAGTTTTGATATGAATCAGTGTTGAATGTGATTAAATTTGGTGCATTTACAGAAATTCAAAACTTCAGACTTTATTTTGTAATTTGATTTCTTCACAAATGGAAACTCAACAAAAACAAAATAGCTTATGAACTGTACAATCAGATCCCATGGTAGGTGGATGGAGAGCGCGGATGATGAAGGTGTTGTGGTTGGATAGTTTCAAAGATGGATGGAGAGTCCAGGTGGACCAGAGACCAAAAGGCATATTTCCAACAAATGTACAGTCTGTGATCTGAGGTGATCAGAGGCTTTTGTTGCATGCTCGTCCCCCTTTCCCAGTTTTGTTTCCCTGTTTCCTCTGTGTTTACAGATTAAAAGAACAATTAAAACATCTTAACAACATATGTTTCCGTAAAGCACATGGTTAGCATATGTTCATTTTTTTACCAGCAGGATACAACATAGAATTTTTTATCAAAAAATTCAGATATTGAGTTAAAGCTTGCAATTAAAAGGAAAAAAAAAATTAGTAAGCCGCATGGGGGGGGGGGTAATGTATTAAACAAAAACAAAACAAACAAACAAAAAAAACAGACATGACCTCTAACTAAAAATAAATACCACAGATAGAAAATATAACAACATATTTTGCTTAACATCTGGTGTCATTACAAACATAAATAGTTGATTATTTCTTCTAGTGATTATAAAGGCAGCACAGTGAATAACAAATATGTTATGGTGCTTATTGTTGTCTATGAGTTTACAGGAAGACAAATGTCTGAAGGTTTCTAGCTTAACAACAACAACAACAACAATAATAATAATAACAATAATAAAATAATAATAATAATAATAACAATAATAATAATAATAATACACATTCACATCCAACTGCACACAAAAACAAACACACACAATAAAGGCATCCACTCGGACTCCATTTACGTAATAACAAACACTTGCCCACTCATTTTCATGAGAAGCCAAATCTTCTTCCAAACATGTCCCAAGTGCCTCTTTTTTTTCATTCACAAGCATATTCACAAATATGATACATTTTGGAGCTGGGTACGGCTTCATCTGTGTGAACGGTTCTGCAGAGAACAAGAGAAAAAGGACAATTTGTTTTTTTTAAATAAGAGGACAACATTTCCTACATACAAAAAAATAAACAACTACAATACACAATTTTGGGGTCACTTAAAATAAAAATAATAATAATAACAAAAAGTAGGAGTGCAGAAAAATATACCATCGCTCAGGGGTGTTTTTTGTGTCTATTATGGGTAGGTGGGTGTCTGCCGGTAGGACCACCTTACGCCCTAAACCACCTCCACCTTCAGGCACGTCAAAACTGTCCCCTCCTTCTGTATCAGCAAGAAAGGGCTCAGAGTCTAAGTCGTATTCATAGGAGTAGTAGGACACCTCTGCAACGGAGCCCTGTTCCTCCTCACCTGTAGAGATGAACATGGACACATTAATCCAGATGTTTTTGTTTCAAAGCTTTGGGATAGAGAAATGCTCACAAATGGACAATGTTGAAAAACGGAGGAAGAAACATCATCCCGCAGCACAACAGATGCCAGCATGTGCGTTGGTTTTTGGGCACTTTAGTATGCTATTATAGGTAACCTGTAACCTTCAGTGAATCCACATCATTTACAAAAAGCAAAACTGCAGTCCTATACTGGAAACCCTTTGTCCTATTTATGGTCCAGTTTTGGATTTAAACTGTTAGTGATTTATATAGTTATTTTTCAACTGTGTCCCAGCGTTTTTGGAAACAGGGTTTATGTGGGACAAATTTCTATTCCTGGATTTATACTCATCCATTGATCTACAGGTGGCAGTAATGTGCCAGATAATATAGAAACACAAAAACCATGACAACGCTGCTAAAAAATAATGATGAAAGTAAAGGGCCTAGGTTTCAAATTTACAAAGTTTTTCTGTAATTAAAGTAATTATAAATGAATGCAAACATAACTTTTGACGGTTTTCAAAGAAACTCCAGCTTTACTGTTGAAGTGCAGTACCTCTATATGGCCAGTAGGGGTCACACCCTACTTCCCATTCAATTTTCACACCTTCAACAGGAGCTTCTCTTTTTGGGGGTATACAGATTTATTAAACGCTCATTTTGTGATTGCATCTTGCAGATTTAGCTACGCAAATAGAATATGTAAACATGCCACTCAAATTTTCAAAAAGACTTGATCAAAAAAAGAAAGGAAAGATACAGGGGGAAAAGTTCAACTCAAACAAAGCCTGTAAGTTGTGTAAATATTCTACTGTATTTTGCCCACTAATAAGACAAGTCTGATCATGGAAGCTAATTCCAGAGCTTCAGCTTCCTTCACTGTCCTGATGGAAGCTGTCAGTTCTTTGGCACAACCCACCTTCACCTATTACACCCTTGGTGCACTTAGCGGGCATGTTGTCAATGTTCTAATGGTTTACAATGACAGTGTTTTTACAGTACTTATTCATTCTAATCACTCCAGGGTTATTGTATTGTAGTTGATCGTGTTTGCATGTGCACATTTGCTTGCGCTAACAGGCAGTAAGTGTATGCTTCTGTGTATTTGCATTCACAGATGCATGTGTGAGTGTGAGGAATAGCATTCCTGTGGTGAGAGTGAAGCTTTTGTACTAAGGAGACCTTTGACTGAGCTCAGCTTTGTAAGAAACAGCTACCGGGAGCTGAAGGCTACAAAACGAGTCACTACAGGCCACTCCACATCAAGCATGCACACACACACATACACCTGTACACAAATAAGGACACACACAGGTAGATTTAAATGTCTATGACAGTTCACACATTACAACGTGCAATGTGTACATGTCGCATGCATGTCAAGACTGCACTCTTCTACTGTTTGTGCAGTACCTTTTTCTATGTTTTCATTGGCAAATGTAGCACATCCTCCCACCACATGCATTCAAACATCCCAACAGGAATTCTCTGGCTGCCCCTCTGGATGGGCCAAGCTCATGGAAGTAACAATCAAGGCTGCTGTGTGAAACTCATCCACCCATTTATCTCACCGATTGTAGACATGATGTGGTGGCGAGGGAATGCGCTGCCACACACCCCACCTACGTATCCACTTTCCTCTTCTCATCTCTTCTCCCTTTTCTCTCTTTCTCCTTTCATCTTGTGTCTTTCATGCTTGTTTCACTGAACCTCCCCCCAATGCACCTTTCATATTAACTGCAGGTGGTCGTGTGCTTACACCCAGCTCTCTTGAAAATCCCATTTAGTAAACACTGAAGCCAGAAAGTAACAAGTAATTGATGCAGATGCAGACGATCTGGTTAGTAAAACACACTGGCAATCAGACAGCGGAGGCAAAGTGATGCTGAATCTTGGGGATGAGTACAATCAAGAAAAAGTCTAAAGAAAAAAGGATAAGTGGTTGGACAATGGAGCAACAGAAAGTTGTTTCTGATGCAGTAGTGATGGGGAAGGTGTGTTTTAAAGTTACCTGTGTTTACAGCGACAGAGGGCTGCTCCGTTTCCTGGCTCACTACTGGCTGATTGTCTTTGGTGCTCTCCACTGGAAGTAGAAACACTTTTACATGTAAACTCTTTAAAGTGTTCACATTTACATGGCTTCCACGGCGCCATCAAAAAATAAAAAAATAAAACTAAAAAGGGAAAGTTAAGTACATTGATGGCGTACTATGTTGCATAATCTACATACTTCCTGGAATAATTATCCAGCCCACTGAGCAACACTTCATGGCAACGCCAGAATGTACATTCAGTCTCAACAGTCGCTTGTATTGCAATCCATCAAACGTTTTAACCGGCCAAGCCACAGCCAGGAGGCCATGCGCGGAAACAAATTGTATCTTTTTCTTCCTCAAAATGAGGAAACAGTGACATGAATCTGCCCCACACAAGCATACACAAACAAACACAGTCAGGGAGCTTGAAACAAAAATACAATCATTTTGACGATCTACAGCATGAACCACTTGGCACACACTGAGGTCTTTTCCCACTAAAGTTTTGTCTATGCCTTTTCCCAATCGGCTCTACAACATGAAGGCTCCTTTTGTTGTTGGGCTGTGCGTCGGAAAGGAATGTGACAAGGATTTCAAAGGCTGGACAAAAGCACTCTGTCATTTGGAGGGAGCCCTGTAATACGGCGGCGAGCGGGAGAGGGAGAGAAAGATGTGGGAGGGGGTATTGCGATGGGTAGTTCTTTTCAGAGGACTCATCCAGTAATCAGCTCAACACCTGAACAGCTGTTTCCTCTGCTCAGATAAGCATCGACACACTTGCAGGTGCACACGAACAGACTCAACTCGCACAATGGATGATTGCACATCAATACTGGTTTGCAACAAAGCAAAGCGACGGCATCCAGCAGAACACAGACACAGATGACTACGAATCAGAAGACGCTCCTTACGATTCCTTCTGAATGAGCTGGTACGTTTAAACTTTGGACTGGTGCTGCACTTGGATACGTCAGCATTTCCTGGGATAACGGTGCTGATGAATGGTCTAGCTGTCCTTATTATCATCATTTTTCCTGCATATTTGCATTTGTTCCAGTCACCACTGTCTTGGCTGCAGTGATCATGACACTGAAGAATAATGCAGGGTGGGGATGGATGGAGGACACAATTTGACATTCTGAATCTTTGAATCCAAATTTGCAATAAGATTTTTCCGTCAGGAATGAAGCCACATTCATGTGAAAATGTTCCAAGGTTTTAAGCATTAGTATAAAATACAAGCAGAAGTATGACAGAATTATCAGGCCTAATTTATAATCTGTGAAGAAAAAATGAAGTAGTGACATAAGATGAGAGATCTCTTACTTTGTGGGCACTGGGACAGTGGAACCTGCTTGATACGTGTCCCGTTTCGACAGGCAAAGACCTCCATTTGACACTGGTTCTGGTAGAGCTGGCCGTCTGACCCACAGACAGGCTCGCCATCGTAGCCACAGTCCCTGTAACATGTGCAACGCTCAAACTGCTCCTCCTCCAGACATCCAAACACATTGTTGCACTGATTTGCCTGCACAAAACCTGCGATAAAGAGATGATTTTTTTGTTACTGATGAAAGTGAGGTGCCTGCAAACTCTTACAAGGTTTAAGAAGTATGTCCCACCTATCCATTGGTTGGTTGAACTCTCCACCTCGTTGCAAGTAGGTCCATCGCACAGCTCCCGCGCAAGCGGACTGCTCTCACTCACGTTGTAGAATCTGGTAGCCTCAAAAGCTGGATGATGGGTACAGATCCACAACATCACAGTCACACATCCGCATATGGTACACAACACACTGATCACATCCACCACAATGTGCTTACTTTAAAAGATTGTGTGTGTGTGTGTTTCTGGTCTGTGTAAGAGAGTCATTAGATGAACACCTGGTTCATAGTAGTCATAGATCTTGACCGGAACAGGCGCAGTCTTGCCCACAATGTACTCCCTGACAGCCTGGAAGGCCACACACGTCATACACTGACTGGGGATCTATGAAAGGGGAACACCCACGGATACAAACACATTAGCACAGATGCGAGCGTGCATACTTGCACTTTTGCCAACCCCTGCGTTAACTCTGCTGTTTGTTTTCAAATGAGTGAAAAAAAGGACTGGCACAGTACTGAAGAACTGAAATGACTGAACTCGCCTCATCAAAGTAGAACAAAACTTTTCTCCCATTTAGTTCGTATCTCTTCAGGCCAACTCTCTTGTCCATCAGCACCTGTTCAGGGGGACAGTAAGTATGACAAGGAGACAAGTAACAAATGTCAATATGTCAAAGAGCACAAAAATACAACTGAACTAAAGACACTGTAAACTGGGTTAGTAAAGGAATTAGTGTCAACTACTGCAGCCTTTTAATGGGAATAAGATTTTGAAATACTTTTAAGATTCCTCGCAGTATTTTCTTGCAATACTTTGAATGCTGGAAACCAGTTGAGTATGCAACATGACAGAATCCTATTTTAAAATAATTAACAATGCACAATCAACTCAGAAAAAAGGTTAATGTCAGCTTTTCAAGGTTGGTGCTAATTTGTAAAGCTTAAGGAGGCTAATGGATAGAGTATACCAATTTTTATAATATATATTAGGCTAGTTTTCTTTTGGTCCCATTTTGATAAATAAAGTTTAATATTAAGAAAGGATAAGCAAAATTATTTCACTTCATGAAAAAAAAAAGGTTGGGTACTTTCATTGGCATGGTGCTATTTTTACTTGCACACATGAGGACTGAAATGCATTTGGAGAATAAACTCATACACTTCTCTACCCTTAACAACCACTACAAGATTTGAAAATTAAATCCACTATAAACAGTAAAGGGTATTTCTGGTGGAAAATGTGCAGGTCACGGATTCATTTTGGCATACATTAATTCAAATCAACAAGTGATCACAGCTTTCCATTATAGTTTCCTCTAAAATCATTCCCACTATTCAAGGTTTTGGAATTTTGTGAACCTTGTGTGCAAATGACCATATGACTGAGTTATAAAGATGCTATTCACTGTGAATCTGTGCTTGAAGAACCAGAAGTCAACTTTCCCCTGCAGGGGGGATTTCTCAGTCTGTCAAAGAAAGGTGTCAGTCTTCGGACAGCGGGGGTTTATGAGGTGCTCAGTCTGAGCTGGCGCCACTCTTTCTCTCTGTTTGTCACACACACACATACACACACACACACACACACACACACAGACAGTAAAAGTGGTCTCTGTTTACAAAAGTATTGTTTATAGCAACAAAAAATTACCCATTAACTCCGATAGCTCAAATGCTTATACCAGTTTGAGTTCTGGATAGTTGAGCACAGCTCATTATATTGAGTGATAAGAGGCCACATGGCTGCAGTAGCCCCCAGTCAGTCACTGGACTAATCATTTGTGCATGCCCAGCATCCATGAAAGGCAACCAGACAAGACTGCAGTGGCCAAACCTGCCACAGTAAACAGAGGAATGTAAGTAGCAGTCAAGCAGGCAGCAGTAAAATTCAAGGGAGGCCAGCAGGGGTGTAAACAGAGTTTGTTAGCCACTGCAACTCAGGTCGGCCTCAAGTGGCACAGTAAAGGTAGTGATTGTGTGTGTCTGTGTGTGTGTATGTTTAATAGTTCTCCAGGTAGCCATGGAGGTAGCTGTTGTAGAGATGGAAGCTACAGACTAAACCCCTATCACAGTCTAGGGGCACAAGTTTCTCACAGGCTACCATGGAGCTGAGCTGGATTCAGTCATTGTGTTTACCTTCACCTCTTCTCTCAGTTGCGCATTTTTGGTTTTCCAGATCCAGGAAGGCCTGATGATCTCTGCCCCTGAGCCATTGCACCTTTACTTATATTGCTCTGGTTATTTTTTCTGACATTATAGCCAACAATACATCATAACCACCACCCTGACCCTGATGGATAGAAATTCATAAAGATTCGCTGTACAATATTTTAACTTGACATACCATGCAACACTTAAACTACCTGCACAATTTGAAGACAGTATTCAGGAACTCTTCAATCTTCAGAAAGGAGAGTATGTCAGATAAATACTTTACTGCTTCCAGCTCTGGAAAATATTTATGTTCCTTGTGTGATTCAACTGTAAGAGGCTATCTGTTATATATGTTTGTTTATGAGGGTAACTTAGGGATATATCCTTTGTGGGTGTTATTGTGTACATGTGAGTGTGTTGGTTACAAAGAGTTTTTGAAGAAAACAGGATGAGCCTGATAAATTCCATGCTTTTTTGTACAATGGCTTCCAGATGTGGATGCATCTGTGTCTGTTATTTACATCACTACTTGTCCCGTCACCATGACCAACAATAATAGCCAGTGAGTGTCTATGGGTAAAGCTTTGGTAAAGTGTGTGCATGTGTGTCAGATTACGTACCCTCTCTAGACTTTCGACATCTGCTCGGAAGCCAGATATCATGGGAACTTCTATGACTGCCATGTTAGATGAGCCTGAATGGAGCCATCTAGGAAAAATATTTGAGGTTGAGATAAATATAGAGTTTTGTTAGAAGCAGGTCTGTCTGTGAGTGAGTGTGTGCGTGGAGGCGTTGACTTCTACCTGGCACAAACTTCTAAGGAGATGTGAAAGTCCATTTTGTCCTGGTGGGCCGCTGGGTCGTCATCATCGACGGGTGCCCGCCGCTTCCGGCTGAGCTCAGAGCGATTGTCTGCTCGACTCCGGGAGCGTGACGTTGAATGATGGGAAGAGGAAGAGGCGGGCTGAGGGTGCCGCTCCTGAGGAGGCTCTTTCAGGTCCACTTTTAGTTGAAAGGCTGGCTTGGAAACTGGGTCAGGCACGTTGTAAGATACATCAATCTACAGATGTGCATAGGAGAAGAAGCAGAAATGGTTCTTAAATCAATCCGGCACTGTCAAATAGAGCTACCTGCATCCAGATGAGAAGAACAGAAAGGCAGGTACACATGCAAAAAGATTTACAGTTTAATTAATTTAAAATAAACACTATGGACATCAACGTGGCTCAAAATATACCATGGTCTTCTGTGACAAGAGTTTTTGCAATCAGTACATTGTATGATGTGTCTTTTAATAGAATTTATGGTTTTATAGTTCATTTTAGAACAAGAACACAAATACAGAAAAGTATCTGTGCTGAGAAACAATTGGAGGCTCTTGGACGCTCCTGTAAGTGACATCACTTAAGTCCCACCACCAACCTGTTGTGATTGGTTTGGTACATTCTGTATCAGTGGAAATGGATGCAAATGGAAGACTCA
>JAOWBL010000019.1:15207895-15224373 GCA_028564865.1 Zenarchopterus dispar | reverse complement strand
TATATATATATGTATATATGAATTTCTCTACACACAAAACATGCACTCACTATGTATCAAAAACAGCCACAAACTCACATGCACACCCCCACACACATCATTTTGTTGCTTTTTGATTTCAAAGAAGGTTATTTTTCCCAGAAGTTTACACATTCCTTATAAATCCTGCAGTGAGATTTTAGACCTTTGCAAAGCTACTAAATTATAATCCTGAGGCACAGGACACATTGCTTACAGTCGGGCTACAAACACATACACAGGCAGGGCTCTTTGATTGCCCGGCTCTTGCATTTCATTAGGGCCCAGGTGCTGCTGGCCTGAGGGGCCGAGAGGTGTGTTGATGCATGAAGACGTGTAGATGGAAGGAAAATTTGTGTGTGAGAAACCTGCCAAGAAGGGCGAGTTGAAAGAGATCTCAGGCACTGCACAGCTCACCACAACACCCTCTACTGTGGCCGGATCTACCGCATGCAAATTAAGTCATATTTCATACGCGGGATTCCAAAAAAACGGGACTGTAAACATTTCTGATTATGCATGCATTTCCAGTTGCACAGCGTTTAGTTTTAAAGTGGACAAATCTTTAAACTTGTATCATTAGATGCAGGTGCTGGATATTGTTTCCAAAGGAGTAAGGGAACTCTGGAAGTTTATGAAAGAGGTTTGTGTTTGTAACAAGGTAAGTTGAGACAACAGGAATCAACATACTGTAAAACAACTGGGTAAGCTTCATCAGATCAGACAAAATTCATGATGGAAAAGCAGCAACTGTCACGCCCCTGTTGGCAGATTCCTGGTTTGAGTCATGTAAAATAAGTGTTTTAATTCCACTTTGGGACATTTTTGAGGCTGCGAGCATGTGTCTGTGTGAGCTTGAGTGTGTATAATACCTGCATGAGGCAGCAGCCTTCTCCTTTAGCACTGACAAAAAGGCCTGTAGGGATACTGGGGATCTGAAAGGGAAGAGAGGAACAAGGAGAAACAAAGAGAGTCAGAGGGGGCAGGAAGAGGTGAGTGAGTCATTTATCAAGTGAATGAACGCCGTAGGCTGCTGCACTGCCACTAGGGACTCCCTGGCTACCAACCAGAAGCCCGTAATTGCCCCCAATTAAGCTGACACCACTAATCACAGCAGCCTAGCGGAGACAGCCCCCTGCACTCTCACCTGAACCGTTCCTGGTAGCTGGTGGAGCCATTTCACCCACACAGCAGTGCTGGCCCGACACCACAGAGATCTTCCCCCATGTTTAGGCAAACAGACTCATAAAGCACAGTTCCTAAATCAACTGACCAACAAGGCACTTTTGGGAAATCCAGCCCAGGTGAGGCTGGTTTGGTTTGGCAGTAAGAAAAGGCCGGCGCTGAATGGCCGAACAAGCAAACACAGAGATCACTGTTTGATGCCCGAATGTAACTCCTGTACATAACAGCTCATCAGTAACAGCATTTGAATAAGTTAGCGACGCATATAAGAGCGAAGGTTTCGTTAAATGAAACTTCCCATGTGAAGTATCTAGTAACATCAAAAGGAGCTGATTGTTCACTTAGCAACTGTCAATCTGGGGCAAGCAACGTCAAGGAATTGGCAGACTGGGTTAATTATCCCTCAGGAAGTCTGAAAAGCCTTGAAATAAAATAAATAAGTGAATAAATAAAAACTAAGGAAACATTTACCTTGGCACTCTGAAGGAGTTTCTTGTTGTCCCTGTTTAGTTCAAAGGTCTCCTGGAAGTCGAGGTTGGTGGAGGCCAGCGAGATGGTGAGGTTTACCCCTCCTACATAAGACAGGATGGCATACTCTGACAGAGCATGCAGAGCCACGCACGTGTCCTGAAATAGGATTGTTAAAGCTTACTTTACATTTGAAGCTTTGTAGCTTATCCATGACATCATCTAAAGGCTCACTCAAAAAAAAAAAAAAATAACATAAGGTTAAGATTTTAAACTTTCACTGATGGAAAAGAAACAAGGAAAAAAGGCTACCTGCGTGGAGGAGAAGCCACCCAAGGCATTCCTTTGTTGGGAGAGCCATTTAACCACAGGGAGCGCAGAAGCCACATCCCCCAGAAGGGTGTAGGTCAGAAGCCCGTAGGCGGTCATCTCCACCTCTGCTGACACCACTGGGATAACAAACAATGTTTTTCCAAGGTTCCATATTTTGCCATTTTGAAGTCTATATATTGTGAAGTCCTGTGATGAAGATCACAGGGCAGTGATGAAGCCTCTTTACTCTATTTTCACTGAAATTCTTTGAACATCTTCCTCAACCCCCTGTCCCACATCGACATCCCCACTTTCCTAATTTTAGTCAGTTTTCTGAATGAATGGACACAGAATACAGCTGGGCTGTGGGGAGCACAAATTTTTCAGGATGTGATTTTTGTCATGGGCATTTTTTGAATGGTAAGGTCTGATTCTCTTTCCACTGAATCTGATCCAGAGAGGAACTTTACAAAATATTCTTATATTTACATTTTATTCTTATACTTACATTTACTTCTTTTTTTGCAATGTAAAATACAAACATTGACTTTTGGAAATGAGAATAAAGTCAAATTGCCCTAACAGCCACAGCCACTTTTCCAGCACTCTACAATATTACTTGTTTAGTCTCTTACTCAGTCTTATTTTCTCTTTCATATTTATTTTCTTGAGTCTTTTAGTTCTGTCTACCATGTAGCTCTGTGATATATTTTCACAGCTCTTGCTGTGTGACATATTGCCTTGAGGCGTTACGCAGTTGTTGCAAGAGACCACCAGGACGGGAGTCCAAAACTACTTTGTTTTTTGTCAGAGACTGCGTGAGGTGGCAAGTGCTAGACGACTCATATTAATTTGAGTAAAATTTAAACTAATGTTTAACATGAAAGAAAGTCTTTGAGGTCACGAAAAGCATAAAAGGAGACTTTTAAGTAAAAAAAGGCGTACAGAGTAAGTGTAGCATTGCTGACAGATCTTCTGGGTGATATTACCTGACTGAGAGAGGCCATCGCTGAAGCCCATGAAAGTGTCTTCGTCTGTCACGGTACTGCCAGTCAGACTCCAGTGGGTAAGCCCATCTACAAACAAAAGCATAGTGGCGTAAAGAGCAGGAATTAGATGGATGTGGCGGGTGGTGTCAAGGTCTGACTCGCTTATCGATATTGAGACTGACTCAGCAACAACAAAATCTAACTCTGTGCTTTTCTTATCTGTACAATTATTGTAATCAAGCGAGAAAACGTTACTTTTCTCCTTGACTCAGTCAAGTTTGCCAGAACTTGAAGAACGCTTAAGTCAAAAGGGACAGACGGAAACGGGCAAAGGAAACCAACTGTGAGATAAGAAATGGAAAAGGGTGGAGGGAACTCTGCTGAGGACTAAAAGAGCTACTTTTAAAATAGTTTCTGTCCTGTAGTTGCTCTGTCCTGTACAGTTTCAGGTTGGGAGTCCATAACTGTAAATTGTACTAATCTAACCAAAAAATCTAGCAAAATAAGGTTTTTATTTTTTTTTACTTGGTACTTGGCAGTTCTTGACTGTAGTAATTTGTATATTTGCCTTCATGCAAGCTTCTTCTTTCCTTGTCACATGTCACACATCGCTGAGCATTGACGGGACGACTTACAGATCAAAGCAGCAGGTACCTTGTGTGATGGCCATGTGGTTGAGACGGCGCAACGCCAGCGGGGCATAAGGGCTGCGTAGCAGAGCCAAGGTGTATGCAGATAGAGCGGTGGTGTACGGATCATCAGCGGAATAAGTGTTGCTCTCCAAGAAATCCTTGGCCTTGGCCACTGACACTTTCTCCTCCTTTACCAAACAAGACAACCGGTCACACAAACACAGATAAACTCAAAGGCAATCGTAATCAGCAGTAGCAAACAAGATGCCGGAGCAAATTATTTTCAAAAAGGAGATTTCTAAATCTAAACTACCGGAGACATTGATTCTGTTTTCTTTCCCACTTTTAATAATTTGCTATTTAAACTAATGAGAAGTTCAGCTAAAATTCAGAATTTGAACAAAATATATTCCTTACAGGACAAGAACATAAAGAAGTACAACATATTTTCTTGCGTTTTTTTTATTTTTTTTATCCCCTGCTGCAGCAGCATACTCTCCCCACTGTTTACATGACGTGACCTTTGGCCCACTTTTATACACACACGTTCACTGTCATCAGCTTATGTTCAGCTGTTTAGAGGTAGCCCCGTCCCACTGTCCAATAACCCTTTCAGTCCAAGTTCAGTAACAGAATAAATATTCATTTTGTCCATTAAAAAGCTAGAAGGACTTTCATCTCATGCATGTGTGACCTCCCCTCTCATCTGTGAGATGCTAGGCCTCAAGAGCCACTCACTGTAATTGCAGCAGTCATCTTTTAATTAAATGAGATTGGAAGGGAGATGGAGGCAGCGCTTTGAAGTGCAGGATACCTTTTTCAGTCTTTATCAGTTGTAAAAGCGCAGATTCTCAGAAGAATCCCTTTGGCATTGATAGCGGAGCAAAGGGGGAGAGACGGATGGAGAGGAGCCAGTGAGAGGAAACGCTAAATAAAGAGTCAACTATTTGTACAACTGGAGAGCAAAGACAAAAACAATCTGAGGACTAAAGGATTTTGTTTTTCAGGACTCTACAGTGCAAGCTGAAGATCATTTCAGATCTTTTATCTTAGATTTTTGTTTTAGTAAATGTCTAGTTATTGCAAAAGATATTTAGAAAAACTAAATAAAGAAAGTTGAATATCAGGGTGTAAAGCAGATGGCAGAAAGGGAGCAATGAGATGTCTTTGGTGGGACTAAGCCGTCTCTGCACGTCAGCCTGAATCTTTTGAGGTAGTTCAAATGTGATTAGACATTACATTAAGAGCGCCGGGGCATAACAAATTTGAGTGGGCTGACTGCCAGCACATCCATCTTCATAACTACCAGGAATGCAGCAGTAAGTCCACACATGACCCGAGTTGGTTGGATGGTACACGGCTGTTTACGGGGACAGGTAATGCAGTAGGTGTTGCTCCTCATGACTAAAAAACTTCTCCCATAAAACTATATGAAATTAAAAATCAAATTTTGCACCAGTTATTCAATATAAGTGACACAAAAGGCTTATTTCTGTATATTTGATCCATAAAACTACCCTGAAGTGAGAGGTGTGCTCTTTACTTACCTCTGTGGTTATTCCTGTCTCCAACAGAGCTGCTACAACATAAGCTGTAAGTGAAATCTTTCCATGGATTCCTCCCTGGGAACAAAATCATAAATTAAGCCACCCTTTATGTCATAGCCTAGAGAAGCACCCCCGTACCTAAACCTTCATTTATCCCCGGGGGAAACACTGTTTAACATGTCAGTAGAGCTTAACCAGTATGCTCTGTCAGCATTATCATATCACAGACGCACCTGTTCAAGCACAGGTACAGTGTTTATGGAGCCTGATATGTGTGTAAAATTACCGGTAGTTTAATTTAATTTATTTGTTGTCACAGAGAACGATGCTGTTAAAGATACATGGGTTAAGCCGTTTTAGAGCAACATAATGCTTCCATCCACAAGTTTTGTTTTTACGGAAAGCTTTGTATCTTTCAGCAAAGAAATGCTAAACCTCATATTGAATCCGGTACAAAAGCACAGCTTCATAAAAGAGTCCTGGTGCTGAGCTTGCCTGTCTAGACTTTTCACCAGCTGAAAGGACTTGGTACATCAAAAAACAAAAATACAACAAAGATGACCCTGGAGTATTGAGCATCTCAAATCCTATATCAGTTAGAAAGGGGACAACATTCCTCTCCTCAACCTCCAGACGGACATGGACGGCTGGTGAAAGAAGATGGGAAGTTAAACTGTGGTCGATCGGTCCCAGTTCTTTGAGAAGTATCGCTACCATCAAATCAAATCCTCATTTTCAAAATTCTATACTTTTTACAATCTATTCTACTGTAAATAAAATCAGGGTTTATGACATTTGTAAATCATTCATCTTGTTTTTATTTACCTTTCACAAAGTGTCCACACCTTTTTGTAATTGGGGTTGCAACGCTAATTTTGCCTATGCTTTGTTACCTCAAAAAATAAATAAATAAATAAAAGAAAGAAAGAAAAAAAAGAGCTGTTTTTAATCCCACATCCACCCAGAGACTGGCTCACCTGCAGGTCTTTGTTGAGGATGCGTCCCATGGCAGGGAAAGAGCCGTCTTCTCGCTGATATTTGATGAGCCAAGACTTGGCTGCGCGAAGCTCTTCGGGGTCAATGAAGATGAATCCACGAGACTGAGCAAAGGACTTCAGCACAAATGCTGTCAACCTAGAGGAAGGACATATGGAGGCGGAATGATGAGACAGAAAGAAAAGGGTGAGAAGGATCCTTACAACATGTGCTGGCAAATATCTGAAAATGGTGATCACTCTCCACAAGACTTTTCCAGACAGTCACAAAGCATGGCAGGGTATTTTCACTCATATTCCACCCCACTGTGTGCATGTGTATCTAACCCTATCTTCTGCATCCTCTTCTCTCACACCAACCATCCTCATGTCCTCCTTCACTACATCATGTGACTTGCTAAAAAGTTCCAGTTTTGTCACATTTGTCCTTTCTCCCTGAAGCTTTGTGGCTTGTCAATTTGGATTTTGACAAATTCCTGTCTTTCTTATTTGATGATTTGCCCTCAACAGTGGATGGTATGATCTGACACCAATGTACCTTGATCTTGAAGTTCACTTTGAATCTCTTTGGAAGTTGTTCTGGACTCTTTGGTGTTATCTATCTCCTCAATTTGTTACGTCCAGGGAGGTTGACTACAGACTTCTGGTACCTAAACTTCTGAATCAAATTAGTTGTTCAATATTTTTTCCTGATGTCCTTGGACAAGTCTCTCCATTGCTTTCTCAGGTCCATGTTCAGTGTGGTGCACAACATGATACCAGCAGAGAGGCGACTTTACACCCTTTAAATAATCAGACCGGCTGATTGCAAGGCTGGAGACACTTGTCATGCTAATTACTAGACACACTTAAGTTTAACATGGCACTATGGTCAAATTATTTTCAGTCCATCCAGGGGTACCACTAATTTGTTCACATCTGGAATTAGAGGACAAGCATACATAGATGGATTTGATGAAATGAAAAAAAGAAGGGACCAGGAGGAGAGCAGATGGGTGTGGCAGAGTTCGATCAATGCTTTGGGATACAGCAGCTGTGCTCTTGAGGATGTGAAACTGCGTTAAGGCCAGTCGAGTTTGTTTCTGGATGAGTTTCAGTGATTTCCCAAATGCATTCTACAACATATGTAGACACAGGTACCCAGGGACGAAGGTTGTGAATGTGACTGGGCTGGGACAGCAACTGAAAGTTTATAAGCCATGTTTTTAGTGGGCCATGTTGGAGGAGAACCCGGAGAGAAGGAAAGGAAAGGCCAAGGTCGACCCTGGGGATGCTGGGGGGGTGAGCTAATGCACAAACAGTCATCTATAAACAAACAAACCTCCCGGAAGTGGTTAAAATCCTGTCTTTGGCTACTGACTGCCCAGTGATTACAGCATCTCTGACCACAAGTGCCTTATAAGATGAGGTAAGCTGTTTGCCATGAAAAGAAAGAAAAAGGCTAGATGGAAATGAAGGATTACACAAACAGGTCACACTGTAGTTTCTCAATGCAGCTCGCGAGTGAGATCACCATCCAAGAAAAGAGCACCAGGGGGATGAGGAAGAAAAAAAGCATGGTGTTCTCATAAACCAAAACATTAAATCTTCCCTGGCTGTAAACTGGATTATTCCTCCTCAGAGACCAAACAAAAAAACAGTCCTATTTGAATTTTTACAGTGTTAAGCAACATCTTGTCAGTGGCCTTAACGGGCCTCAGTGTAAGGTATTTAAAACGTTTGAATGTAAATTATTTTGAGGAATAAAGGAAGCTCCAGTTAAGGTCATTGCTATCCCTCAGCTCCAAGCTGTCCCTCTCTCATGCCCGATTTTCTGTTTTCTAATTTCCCACCTCCAAATTCCTTTCCTGAGCTTCCGTGATCCAGCTCCATACATCAAAAGACAGAGCTGAGAGACAGTCCATCAGGACCCTTCATGATAAAACCTAAGTTATTAGGCTTTAAGTGGAATGTTATGAGTTGAACTTTGAAAAGTGTTTACCCTTTAACCTGTCAAGTATATTAGTGAATGATAACATGGCGACAAACTTGTATTCACAACACAGGTTTTATGTTAAACACTCAAAATCTGTAGATTTTTGTTTTAACATTACCATCTCTGTAATGGGCCAAGGAGCAACCACAGAAAAGCAAATCCAGTTTTTAGACTTGGCACAGTTACTGAGATATAAATTAGAATAGTAATAATCTCGTCTCATGACATATTTAAAATCTAATGAGATTAGTTAACAACAATGGTAAACCACGGAAGACTACTAAATATTATTAAAGCAAATTTATACTTCAAGATAGGAACTAAAGTAAAGGTGCTGATTTCTTCTGGGATTAGACATTTGGTTAGCAGCAACTCTGGCTGAATACACAACAGAAGTCAGTTGGTGCTGTACCACAGAGATGCTTATAGCTGACACACACACACACACACACACACACACACGCACGCACGCACGCACGCACGCACGCACGCACGCACGCACGCACGCACGCACACACACACACACACACACACACAACCATCTCTGGCTTCAGTAGGTGCTCACAAAAAAGAATGAGCTTTTTTCATGTATAATAAATCAATTAATCTTATTCATACATCTTTTGCAAAATTTAGATCCTCTAATCGGTGTATAGTCTGCTCCTTTGAAAACGATTCCTCCACACTGAGCATCAAAGAGAGGTACGTGTAGGGGCTTGACTGGCAGATCTGAAGCTTATGGGAGTGATTAACAAGCCATCTGGGAGAGGTTAACCAGCAAGGTAACTCACTGGAGATCTTGAGCTGCGAGATTGTTGGGTTGGGTCATTTGCTATGTAATGATTTTTTTTTTTCGGTCATTTGGTGGGGGGAGTAGACATGTTTTCTAAAGACAGTATGATTTTTATAAATTCTTAGTTTTAACTTCAAGCTCATTTTGACTTAGATAACTGCACTAACAAAAACTTATTGAATTCCTATATAAACTTTTATTTATTTAATTTTTAATTGTGGGTCGTGATTTTTGAGTTCGGGAATCTTTTGGGTGTGCTGGGTGCATCCTCACTTCCAGCACTATAACTGGCTACAATGTCATGGACAACAAGGCATTTTAACTACATAACCAATCATCTATCTAATCACCAACATTCAGCAATCACTAAATCCTTTCTTCAACATTCAGAATAAAAACTAATGAGATTAAATATAATATTTGCATTAACTACTGACTTTGGCCATTTTTCCCCACTGCTGACAAATATATTTTAACTGTAAACAGCGCATTTGTTTTATCGCATACATGCAGTTGGTTCAGTCAAAACAAATTCAGTCATACTTGGTCCCATTCATGCTGTTAACTTCGAACACACTGGTATTCAAAGTACTGGTGGCCACTCCAGGATGAACCCTGTTTTTCATCCAATTACAGCTCGGACCAACTCCAAACCCCCGGGACCGTGAACAGGAAGAACCAGGTGAACAACATGAGCTGTCAATCAGCACCCTTAGCAGACATAGCCTATGCAAGTCAGAGGAAAAAAGGATTTTTTTTTGTTTGTTTCATTATTTAGAAAACCCAGATGTATATGCTTGGTTTATATGGACTTAAAGTCAGGTTTTTTTTTAAATCTGCAAAAAAATCTTGTTAGTTCCTCATGTTTATATAAATAGAAGCAAGGGGCCAGAAAGTCCAACTTCCAGTCATTAAGCTTTTAGCCCATTCTGCAGAGTGTTAACAGCCCTGGCATCAAAGGTGGCGAATACGCCAAACTATTATTGCCAGGTGCTGCCGTTAGTTCAGGATCCCTAGATCCTGTCAATTTCCACTTCAGTACATTTTCAAAAACTGGGAAACATTACCACAGCACAACATGTACTTTCAAGCAGGCAGTAAAAACACTGCTCTACTTGTGAACTCTGGTACTAAAACAAAAACTGGACTTGTTTTGGATGCAAATGTGTTGTTGATTGATTCATAAAGTGTCAAAATGCAAGTTTATGGAAGGTTCACCATCTGCGTTGTGCCCAAAACTCACACTAACTCCTCTGATCGCCAAAGAAAACTCAGAACTGCTGCATGTCACATCCTCATATCCTCTCGTAGTCAGGTGAAGAGTTCAAGCTTTCCGTTGGAGTTTAATATTACCATTTACAACCAGGTAGTGAGTAATTAGGAGCACTTTTATTTTCTAAGAAATATATGTAAAAATGTGGGGACATAGCCGTTCGGTGACGTGGCTCCAGACAACTTATAACCCTGTCTCCAAGAGTGGCATTTAAAGCTTGTTTCTGGGGTCAAAGCAGCATGGGTCCATTCAGTGGCTCGGATATGAACTCAGATTAAGAGCAAATAAATCCTGACAAGTTTTCCTGCCTCAGGGATCCAATTACTCAGTATGTTTATGATTCACTATCGTTTATATAACCTGCTGTTTCACAGTGTTAGCTCCATTAAATATCATAATACCCACCTCAGCTCATAAATCATTTAGAGGAATGCACGTCGTGCACGGGCCTCAAAATACAAGCACAGGAGCTCCCCACTGAGAGAGGTTTTTTGAGTATGAAAAATACTGAGATAATTTAGTGCGCCTGTCTACCCTGAAATCATGAAATAAACATTCTACCCAACAGGAAAATATTCATTTGAAAGCAGTGAACTCAGATTTTCATCAAAACATCTCTGCCCTGTCCAGCAACTTCTGTCCCAGATAAAGCTGAAGAATGCTGCCCCATTTCAGCATGTCTTGGATGGTATGAGTCGTATGAACTTGAATAACTACACCTACAACGACTTACCACATGCTCCCAGAGGAATCCCGTTCCCCAAAGGCACTATAGGATCCATCCTGCCGTTTGTATGTCAGCTGCCTCTGGTAGCCTGGATAAGAGCAGAGTAAACGTAAACAGGTTCAAAAGTTAGTTCCCCCTGTTTTAATTCAAAGCTTTTATGCTTCCGGATATCAATCCCTGAAAGCTGTTAAGGTATGGTGGAGTACTTAGTTTCAACACTTTCAACACTAACTCTGGGATTCAGTTTATGATCAACAAACTCTAGGCACACAAGTACTTTTCAGGTGGACCAAAGCAATTAAGTCAAGAAACTCAGACTTCCAAAAGCAAAATCTCTGATGAAAGTTAAATTTTACTACATTCATTACACCCTTAAAAGGAACTATCACCTGCAGTTAAAATGTGCCTTTCCCTCAGCATGAGGCCACTTTGCATGCCTCCAGGACGCAAGTGATTGGGTTGTTAGGATTCTCGGCACCCTCCTGAGGAGCTTAATCGACTCTGTTATTTTTGTTTCTTTAAGAGCCACTTGCTAATGTAATAGTCATCAGCACATATTTGGGAATGCAGCAGTCGTCTGGTAAACATGCTACTTATCCTCTCACCAGAGAGGAATAAATCTGATAGATAGATTATAGATCAACTGATTACTGATTCAGCTTCATCCAGAAAATGTAGTTCAATGTGATATATTTTAAGGAAGTATTTTTTACAGAAATGAATGTAGAGAACTCTGTGGATGTTCACAATATATGTTCATGTATGCTTTACTCAGGGAGTTCAGAGAAAGAGGTTGGCTGTGGCTTCTTTACCTTGAAGCAGGTAGTCAGTTGCTTCATTTTCAACCTCAGGGGTGAGCTGCCTGGTCTTCTGCAAGTACTTCAGAACAAAGACATTGGGGGCAAAGTGGATCATGTTTTGCTCGCCACACCCAAAGGGTAGCCTCAGCAGCTTGTCCAGGTTATTTAGAGTTGGTCCCATGACATCCCCTGCCACAAGGACACAGGTATAACATACAAGGACACATCAGCCTACTCACACCGCCACTCTACTTCATTGCTATTCAAATGAAGACTCATCAGCTCTTTCTGAATGAGTATGCTGTCTGAACATCCGGCCAGAAGCTGGTTTACCGATCATAAACGCAGTAGCCTTTTCTGATCCAGGCACCATGTTGTGTGGGACCCCCAGTGTAAAGGCCTCATTGTGGTTGTCATCAGAGTCTTCCTTTTTCCAGATCTTGAACTCCCCCACTGAGCCCCAACCTGTGGAGAAGCCAATATGTTGCACCTAGACAAAAATACAGACAAAATATTTTAAAATAGCCCACAAAGAGAAAGCTTGTGCACAGACACCAGTATAGACACCAGTAAAGGGTCAAACCTGTCCTGAGAATTGACCTGCCCACTGAAGGATGACAGACTCATTGGATGGATGCAAACCATGGCCCACCTGGTGACAAAAAAAAGAAAAAAAAAACCCCGCTTGTACTATTTTATTCATTTGTAAAACTACATCTCCTCTGCCCTGACAGGCAGAAAACATTAATAATAAATGAAAGTACTTAAGATAGAAACAGCTACAGTTCATTTACTGTTGAGCTGTGTGATCTCACACAATAACACAAACACGGAGTAGACTCATAGAAAACACAATTATTTTCTGGAAAAAAAATGTTTTTAATTAATAATCACATTTAGTTAAAAAGCATGCAGACATAAAGATGATCAATCCCAAAGTGGCACTGTTCTCCCCCAAAATAAACACACTACTTAACATAATAAGGTCTTTTTAATTACTGCCGTTGGTGATGATGCAAGGTAAATATCGGGTCTTTGACTGCAGTGAGCCAGTGACAGGAGTGTGATCATCAGGTCAAGGTTCACCAAGTGACATCAGCTTATTAAGCTTGACCTTAAACAAAGGCGCACCAGTAAAGTTGGCGCCAGTCCTCCCAAAACGCAGCGCCTCTGACCTGCTGAGGGGTTCTCACTTCTTATTGCGTCTAAGACCACATTCACCAGACAAACACCTAAATCAAAATCCTTCTGCTTCTTACCTGTACCATGCCTCCCCTCCAGCTGATCCAAAAACTGCGAAATTCATCCCAGGACAGGATACTGGGTGTAGAGGCGCTGACAAGGGCCTCACCCATCTTGCCTAAGGAAATCCAGGAGCGGGTGTTCTGCCTACCACCAAGTACAATCTCAAGCATCTCTGCGCTGTCATGTGGGCTGGCAGAGAGGGCGATATGAGCATCGTTGTGGGTTTTCACCGCCACCTCAAACTGGTTCATCTTCGCCGGCTTTTTGACGTACTGATACTCGTATTTGTTCGGAGTGGAAATATGGATCCTCTCTAAGAGTAAAAACACAAAACGGACTTCGCTTTGAAAAACTGAAGGCCTGAAAAATGGTAGTGCGGGAGTAATTTTAAAAACACATATTTTCACTGACCATTGGGACAGAAGAAGACACTGTAGGTGTATTCTCTGGGCAAGCCTTCTGGCTACAAGTGGGACAAGAAGGAGAGTGGATGGTCAAAGGAAAATAGCACAGCAAAACCCATACAGTTTATATGATGTTAAATTTATACAAATATATAAAGACAGTATTTTCTTTTCAAGAGATGAATGTCAGCCCTCTCACCTCCACCAGGACGGTCCTGCGGACGTAGTCCAGACCAGTTGGGATCCTCCTTTCGTCCAAATCGTTTCCTAGTTTGCCTGTCAGGAAACCATCTGAACAGCAGCTTGGTGCACTGTAGGCAATGGCACGAGCTGTCAGGATAGCACAGAACAAACTCAGAACTTCATTCCTTCAGTTTTCTCACGTTCCAATATTTTAGCACATCAGAGTTACCACGAGCCAATCACTGGCCGCTTGATGGACCAGACAATGTTGTAGAAGTGATCCAGTCAGGAATAATTTAAATGCAGTTTACGTCCAAATAAAATATGTCAAAAGTAGAGGTGAAAGAAACAGAAGGACAAGACAGAAGCTTGTAAGCTACTGATGCTCATAAATTTCCGAAAAATCAAATTTATTATAAGAAATGCACCAAAAACGAACAACTTTAAAACCCTGAATTTACCGTATTCCCGACCTTACTTGTGGACTTTGACGTACACTACACAGGGCAAGCATGTCTGCAGAGGGACACCCAGTTCTCTTGATGGGGAGCACATTGGAAATGTGGCCCTGTGCCAGTGGCGTCTCTTTGTGTGTGTGTAGTGAGAAGGAAACACAAGGGGCCAGGAAACTATGAGTGGGGCCATGGGGGGCCCATTGACCGGCAATGACCTGCAAACTCATCAACATGCCACTGAGTGTCACAGCGCAGCTCCGGTTACTCCCCCACTGCTGGCTAACTTTGTTTTCACATGCACTCGGGAGGGGACTGTTTGTAACCTGGGTGGGTGACCAGATCACACACAGCTCAGCTTCTTGGCTGGCAGAGCTATTCTAAGTCAGAGACTTGCCTTTTTGCAAAAGCATCACACTGAGGGGACCCGATGTCCAGATGAAAGGCCGCTATTGTTTTGAAGGGCCATACAACAGAAGATTTAAAATAATGCTATTTCCATGACCCAAAACCATTTAATCTGTCCTGTTTACATAATCATCAAAACTCTAAATAATTCTCCTGCACCACATTGACGGGACTACAAGGCTTGAACTATTCTATAAACCGTTTCCCATACTTTTTGCAAAACTGTTTGCCCTGTAACTCCAATGAGAGCGTAACTTCTTCCTCAATAGGCTATGGACTGATTTGACTGCTCTCTGCGGGTACCTGTGATGTTAACGGATCCCAGCTCGGTGAAAGACAGCACAATGGATGTAGGAGCAGCTTGTCCAGGAGCAACACACTTCTTTCTGGTAAGGTGGTGCTTTCCAGGATGGCCAATAAACTTGATGCCCTTTGCAACTGACACTTTTACATGAACCTATGAAAGGAGAGAAGAGGAATACACAAGTCAGAGGACATCCTTTTAATGACATCGTGTGTGCTGGGCACGCCCTCCCTCATATAGCATGTTTCCTCAAAGCTCTAAAAGTGGTGTAAATTTTTAAATCCCATTGCAAAACTTTCCATGCTGCCTTACTCATACTTCTCGGGGTCTCTGAAGGATTAAGTTCCACTCATCGTCCAATTTTCATAGGGCTCAGTAACGCGGAGGAATCTTTTAACTGTTCTTTATCCACATGCCACAAGTCATAAATACCGAAGCAGAAAATATAGGAATCACATGTTGCCGGGGTGGACATCAAAGGAAGGGCTATTCTGGTTTGCATATTCACCAAACATGACATCAGGGCAGCACACGCACAGGCCATTTCACTGGCTCATCTGCAAACATCATGATGTCATTTGTATGGAGTGCAGGTTGGACCCTTTTAAGGCCGGGATAGAGTTTGGAAGATTCTTCAAAGGGAGAGTTGAAACATTTTCTTGAGCTAATATCACATCTTGACATCACAAACATGTACTTCCTTTGGAATTTCCATCCTCTCTGAACTCTGTGGGCCCACCTGAGCCCATCCACATTCCATAAGAATCCTTTGCTTGTTTATCACATCGCTGATATCAATCCAGCTGTACTAAACGCTGGAGAAAAAAAGATAATAACAATGGTTTACAGCTTACATTTGTGTGTGTTTCCTGCATATGGAAGGCATTCTGTGTCTTCTCTATTATGTGTAGTCTTTTTCTCCATAACTTACAGCTTATCTTAAAGTCTCTCATTTATTATGTATCACAGGACTGGAATTTTATTTACATAATATTGTACTTCTGTCTCTCCACAATGTGGAACTATTAAAGTTTTGTTTGTACTTACTCTGGAGAAAGAACATCTATTTTGTCCCCCCAATTTAAAATGAAGTATTTACAGTTTTCTTTCTGAGGATTCTCTTCTTATTTTTTGATGGACTGACAATTTTAATGTTATGCCTCTTTTGCTCATATTCTGATTTATCATTTTCAAATGTATAGCATTTTTCATTGCTGCAAACATCCACTCATGACCAACAAGTGTACAGACTGACTCTTTCTCTGCTTAACTGTAAGGAATACATCGGTGTTTCAGGTCACTTTTCAGATGCAGTACAGAGTAAAACACTGACAATCATTTATATCCTTTCTGTTACAAGTGCCTCAGCATTTGTAATAAGGTCCTTGATGTGGAATACTTATTCTGATTTCACATCAAGGACATCTGACAAGGAGCTTTCTTCCTGTGGAAAACAAGAAAATGTTGGAAGCAGTCAAATTCATTTTTGTGGAGGATCCCTTATCATGGTCCATCATTTGGTGATGTGTTCACGGCCTCCTTGTTAATGTGAAGGTGGGCTGAGATGAGAAAACTAAGCATCTTTTATACCCACCCATCTGAGTAAACAAGGTCTACAGAATGGACCGTGGCGATGACTTGGCTGTTTCTCACTCAACAGCAGTAACGCAGAGTTTTCAGAATAGTCGGCAGAATCATGAAACAATGAATTAAATGCCTGGTGATGGTTTAAAAAGCCATCACCAGGCATATATATATATACATACAT
>JAOWBL010000019.1:15194023-15207795 GCA_028564865.1 Zenarchopterus dispar | reverse complement strand
TATATTCAGTTGAGCAGTTTTGTTTAGAAAATGGTTCCTTCAAAAACAGTAATCTCCTATGGAAATAATAGAACTGTGATTGAAATTGCTCAGCAGGTTGTGAGTGTGCACATCAAGCACACATCTTAGCATGGACTCAAATATAAAGCTACTAAATAAATTATGCTAAACATAGTGTTTTCTGTGGGCTGGATGATTCTGAAATTTTTAAACTCTAAATTCAAAGTATTTCTGCAGTACATTGTTAAAGAATAGACGTTGTGCCCTTTTTTTCTCCCAGTGGTTGACATAATTTCCTGAAGTCTTAACCAAATATCTGTGACATATTTTGGTTAAAATATATGACAAAAGGAACATAAGACAAAAGCTACTCTTTCAACCATTTATTTTGTATTTTTTTGCATTATAGCAGAATGCTGCCTGTTCATAACTCCCCTCCTCCCCCAGTTTATATGCTTTTTTTGAAATTATTTTGGGTGCCCACTTAAGAGGTACAGCAAAAGTACCAACATGTTGCATCAGGCAGAGTGGAGATGGGAATCGGGTTGATTTTACTCTGATCTGGGTCTACAATTTCAAAGTAATCTGCAAACCTGAACCATTCTCTGAATGACATATTTTCAAACTAATATAGCTCCAAAATGACAAGGTTTTATTCTTTGAAAATTTTGCAGATGGCTGTCATTTCAAACACTCTCTGCATCCATTCGACCACACATGTTTTTAAATGGCATCCCTTTTATATTGCTCTCTCAGCAAATGCCTGAAGGTTTGAGCAATGTCTGATACAACTGTTACCATCCAAGTAAATTCTAATGCAAAGGAAATGATAGAGTAGTGAATGGGGAACTTTTTCGGAGCTACATTATGAGGCAATCTAACAAATCCTCTCATGAGTTAATGGAAACTATGCAGCTATTTAGAATTGAGTATTTACTCAGACTATTGTGTAGCAGAGTTTAATGATCAAATGGAGACTGGACTGTGACCTCATAACTCTATGACTCACATAAAACTAAGTTAAATATGGCAGAGGAGCTTAATAGGATGATGTGGTAATATTCTACATACAAATAGTCAAAGGTCATTTCTGGACAGACCAGAATTTTAGTGGTTTATTGGTGGCTTTAGGAAAGCAGTAGTTCTAGTTTTATCATTGCCCCCATCCATACAACAGTTTAGCTGGCTGTTTCCCTACAGAGCACTGTTCTCATCAGCTTATGTAATGGATTTTATTATAATTGTACATTGTTAACTTTTACAGGGAAGTTAAGGTCACAGCAGTGTAATTTTTTCTTCTTTTTTTTTTGCACTGCATAATGTTTACAGTCGCATAAAGCTCCATCTATCAGAAAGTCAGAGCAGATTTTAATGTATGTAGCCAGAGAGCCAAAAGTGAGGGCAGTAAAATATTTGAAGTACTTCATGCTGCACTTAATGCTGTGAATGCTTGGTTATGATGGAGGATAAATGGACATAGCAATTTTCTTATTGGCTGAGTGTGTTGTGATCTTGTGGCTGCTGTGCATCAGAGTAATTTAAGCATGTGATGTGAATGTGTCAATTGCATTTCTGTCATTGCTCCCATTAGTCCAATGTAATTCATACCTTTGGAGATAGCTTTTAAATATACTTTAACAATAACTGAGGAAAGCTAATGACAACTATGTGAAACTACCATTTCTTCTAATTGTACAAATTTGTGGCAAACTGTACTATAGAAGTTCCAAATATCCTGTTTGGCCAAATAGTCTACATTTATATCTGACTGCACTGTATGACTAGCACTGTCTTGAAGTAAAAGTGGTGTTGGGCACTATTAATCACTCTGCTACTTTGTTAAACCCAATGACCAGAATGCTGTGGCAAAGTAAGATCAAAAAATAGCCCGGTATTTTGATTGGATTGGCCCCATTATCAAACTTCACATCACTCAAACCAACATGTTTAAACAAAAAGCTTGAGATAAAATTATAAATACTGAATACAGTACAACTGAAAACCAGTTAAAATACTATAATCTCTACAGTTGCTTCTATGGTATGCTCCTAACAACATAACACTGTCTGAGAGCTTGGCAACTCTATAAGTAACACATTCAGCATAAATGCATAGACTCGCAGTGATCATATTAATGCAACAGGTCTTCAAAAACGTGTTAGACAAACTGAAGAGTCAAATGTCAGGTAATGTTTCTTGCCTTTATGTTATGAACTAGCTGATAAGAAGATTGCATTTATCTGTAACATTGTCAGTCACAAAATCAGAGGCAAGGTTCATTAAGATGTCATTTTCTTTCACAATGTACATGCAGGCTTCCAATGACATTCTTTTCCTGTGGTGATATGTCATAGATTTAAGTGTGATTTTGTTTTTTTAAATGCCTGTCAGCATTAAAGCTAGCCCAATTTCATTGCAATCCATCTTTGCATTAAAATACCTTCACATCTGATTAGTCAGCTGGCTCATGAGGATGAATCTTAAAAAAAAAAAAAAAAAAAAGCTAAAGTGCTTAAAAATTTTGGCACCTGAAGTTTTCTTAATAAACCACATCTTTATTCACTACGCTGCTCTCCCCAACTGCTTCATCTGCCTCTGGCTCCTGCAGTGGCATTCTTTCTGAGCTTTGAACTTTGAGCAATATCATCCAAATTTGAGTCTTCAACTTCTTTGTTCTACTCTTTGTCCTCATCGCCATGTTTCATTTGTCTCTGATCTGGCTCTTCAATGTCTGTGTAGGTGTCACCCAAGCTTGAAGTAGTTATGCTGCTAGCTGAGGCAGCATTGATGTAGGAAGAAGTATGTTTAAACAATAAATCTTTTTTTTTTCGTGTTTTTGACCTTTAGTCCCTATTCTGTTTTCCTTTGCGGTTCCCTTCTTTGCTCGTTTTGTTTCACAATTCATTATCTTTTATTTCTTTAAGACATGGTGCTGTGGTTCCACTGTATAGTAGATCCTCCTACACATGTGCCTTTCCACATTTCCACTCTCCACATTCAGAATATTATGGAAGATTTTACATTAGATTGAGTCTGCTCATTAAAACTCAGTTTAAGACCAAGGTCAAACATTTTTACCTGTCACCATACATGCAATAAATTTTTGAATTAAAAAAAAAAAAAAGACAAAAAGTAAGAATATCAGATATGAGAAAAAATAAAGGGGGGGAGAAGTACGTACCTATGGCTTTTGCCCAAATGCCAGCTGGTTAATCCCTCACTGCCAAAAATTTCAGACCTTTACTGACATTTCAAATATTGCTAATTACTGCGACAATAAAGGTATGCACAGCTTTACAAAATGAAACCAAAACAAAATCTGCCCCAACACAAAGCATAAAATAGACTGATAAATTAAATCTTGTTGCACACAAAGTTGGATTGTAGCTTTTGGTATTTAAGGAATGCATGTGCCCAAAATCATAGATAATATCCGAATAGGTACATCGATATGAGGGCACAGGGGACAGCTGAGGCCAGCTGGTATATGTAATAAAGTTGTGAGTGTACTTCATAAAGTGGCTGGTGAGTGTATGTCGAAACTTAAAAAGTCAACCTACTGGCCCTCAGTCTCATCTCATGATACTCATTAATGAAATCTTGTAATTCTCAAGCACTCACCCGATGTGCCCGGTAAAAGCTTTCCAGCAATTCTTTAAACACAGGTAACTTATTCAAGTTTTAGGCTGCAGCCACTAAATAACTTTGACAAGGGTCGTTTTGGCCTCTGATCCTCAGAGATTGTGACGTGGGGCAGTCAAGGGCCAACATGCCAGGTGGGAAAATATTTCAGGCGGGAGTGAAGTTGAGTCACCTTGCCTGAGGGCAAACTTATGCAGTTTCTGGAGTAACTCAGGGTTGCTGCTGAGGACGAGTAGCCAGTGACTCATGTTGGCCCAAGGCCACGAGAGTCTAAAATCCTGAGATGGCCATCTGCCCACTGATGGAGAAACACTTTGCTGATGTTCACAAGCTTAGCCTCATCGAGCAGGTGGTGCAAATATGCTGCCAACAAAGATGTCTTTTTTCAGCATCAGTGTTTAATGACCATGAACTATTATATTTTTCACAATATCTTCACTGAGTACTGATGATGTGGATGGAATATATTTTTGATTACAGGTATGTTGCCAGCCCACTTGATGCCTAATGCCATATCATTATGTTTCTTTCCCAGTTATGAAGTATTAACTTATTACAATTAAAGATTGTTATCATCGACTGAAAAATTGCCATGGATGCATTTTATCACATTGTCCATTTATCATTCTTTACTTAGATAACCACTTTCAGCATTTACTAACAATTACACTTTGATGAGCCTGGTTATTTCAGTACATAACACAGTTTTGTTTTGTTCATTTTCCTTTCACTGTTAAGGTAAGAAGTTTGAGAATATATCCCACCCTGTGTCTGATACCTCAGCTGTTTGTTGAGACAGCACAGTAAGCTGAATGCCATATGTGAGAATCCTTGGTGGTATGTTGGCTTATTAATTGAGAACATCAATAACAACAATCCCTGTTTCTCTCTCTTCCTCGCTTTCTTGCTCTTGAGAGGAACATTCATCATATGAGGTCAGTGCAGCCAGGCAGGAGAAAATAGGGCAGAGTTGGTCATAGCGAACGGGATCTGGCTGTACTGGAAATTTACACTACTGTTCCAAAGTGACAGTGTTACAACATCAATTATGTTTTGATGAGAAATTACAACAGCATGTTTCTGCCTGTGGTCATGTGTATGGGTGACAAATCTGATCTACATATATATATATATATACATTATATATATATATATATATATATATATACACACACATATATACACATATACATATATACACATATATATATACACATATACACACATATGTATATATATATACACATACACACACACACGCAGGAGATTACAACAGGAAAACCCAGAAACAAACCACCTGAAAGCTGATCCAAACTCATTTATCATCGTACCTCAGAGCAGGTGGGCAGGTAGTTGTACACGGTGAGGGGAACTTTGGTCTGCTCCCCTCTGATCAAGCTGTAGGGGAGCGTAAAGTCAACAAAGAAGGGCTTGAAAGTGCGAAGCTCTGCCCTCTTCGCTAAACCGAGTCCCCTCTCTTCAGACAGGCCAACAGCTTCCGTGACCCAGGTGGTGATTGAATCGGGCACATCCAGCTGCAGGTCAGCCTCCCCGGTGTCAGAGCTGTCAATGACGCATTGACATGCATTTTGATTAGCTAATTGTGTTGCAAAACACAGCCAGAAGACTTAAGCAACATTTCAAGGTATGTTCTGTTAATGCGCTAATGAAAAGCAATCTTCAACAAAAACTGCCTTGATGAAACATGGAAAATAATTTTTATGTTGCTGACACCTGTGTCAACATCTGCACCAATATAATGACATCAAACGCTCTTAAATGGATAGATGTGAATGACAGTCAGGTGTTGACCCACTCTGCTGCTCTGAATCAAATGGGCTGAGGTCATTCTTGGCAGCACATATTTCAAGTTGGTCTTGGCAAATAGATTTCAGGCCATAATAAACTTCAAGAACTGCATTACACCCTTCCTTTTGATCAATCTTGCCCAAAATCCACTTTAAAAGACTTTTAAGAAAAATCTGAGCTTTGGACTTCACAGGAAATTAGAGAGAGCTGAAATCCCATCCATAGGAATCCAGCGTATGGAAATCCATGCACAATTTATTTATACTGGCTGAAAATGAGTCGAAGGACCTCTTGAGAAAGTAACCGTCTGTTTCAAGAATAAATTTAGGCACCTTCACACCCAGAGAGAGAAATGCTGGATCTGGCCACATGATGGATCATCAGCTTTCTCACGAGCTACGCTGCTTCAATTGTGACTAAATCTCCTGAAAAGATATCTAGCCACAGGTATGAACATGTAAATGCAAGACAAATACTTGTTAAATACCTAACATTGAGGCAGTGCCACACCCACGTCTCTGGGAAAAATGTGCGTCTCCGACTCTCCGCTCTGCAACAAAAACACATGCACACGTCAAGTTAAATTTCACAGCTGGAAAACTTGATATTAAAAATACTCTAAATGACATCATGTGTTTAATGTTAATCACTACAACGAGATGCATTTGTGTCTAAAATACAGACAAACAAAAGGTTATTTCTTCTGTCATGTTGATCTCTGCTTGTTTTTTACTCATTCCAGAGCCCTCAGTCAAACCCAAAGATAACAAATACACTAAGTGGAACATCATTTTTGGGCTCTTGAAATTATAATACCTTTCTTGTGGGCTTGTTTTCAAATTGAATGTTTCACTAAAGTACACTTGGTCCAGTGAAGGATTGAATTAAATGTTCCCTCAATAAGAGGGAGGTTTTCTTCTGTTTAACATTAAGTAGCTTGACTACAACATTCAAGACTGCAATTTTAAAAGAACCCCCTAAAATAGAAATGTAAGTAGTTCAATATATATATTACACAGTCAATAAATAAGCATCAACAACTAAATATCTGATCTCTCGTTCTCTCTTCACTTTTAACTAAAAAGTTGTTGATGATTATACGCTTGATGGATTGTTGTTGTTGTTTTTCAGTTCACTTTTATATTCATTAGAAAGGTTCTTGGGATCCAAACTTTGTCAGAATAAGATGTCGTTACATTGCAGAGTTTTTAGTAGATTTCCAGTTATTGTATGCACCAGAGTTACAATAGGTTTGAATTGTTTTATTTTTATTTGCTTTTTCAGTTTGTTTGAGTTTAATTAGTTTAACAAGCGCATAAGTAGTTTTTGTTTTGAAATATTGGTTAGTTTTACTCTTAGTTTTAGTTTAGTTTTTGACTTACATATATTGACAAAAAAGTACTATGAAAGAATCCTATCAAATAGGCAATGCTGTACAAAATCCTTTATTCTTTCCTTTGAGTAATTAGAAAAAGAAAAAAAGAATTAGCATTTAGATAAATCAAGTGCCAAACAAAAATAAAAGAAGGCATGGCACAAAAATGAAGTTAATTTTACTAATTCCATCTCATTTCAGTTAGCTTTGTATTTTTAATTTTAGTTAATATTTAGTTTTTGTTTTACAACAATCTTTTTTAAATTTTAATTCAGTTGACAAGATTATTTTTTTCACTGTTAGTTTCAGTTTTAGTCTTGTTTTTGTTAGTTATTATAATTCCGGTGTGTACATTCAGTTTTCATCATTGGCAGTTGCAAACTCCAATCTGACGGCAATATTATACTTTATCCCATATTGCAGCAAAGCCAAATGTTTCTGATCTGGTTAAATAAAAAAATATATATAAATAAAAAATTTCCATGAACTCTTTAGTTGGCTGAACTATAGTTCTGTTGTTAAGAAATCTCTTAGTGGTGTTAAAAGAAAACCAAGAAACTCTGAAGGCAGCCATGGTGCGTGTCTGAGGGTTAGAGTGCACATCTGTGATGAAGAAAGAAGAAAAGAAGATGGAAGACGAACTAGCTCAACAAATCCTGTTCATGAAGTTAAATGGAACTTTGATGCATTTTTTTTTCTACTGTTTAATCTGACATGCCAAAAGCAAGTTTTACTTTTAACTTAAATGCACCTGAACCAAAAGGGAACGGATCAGTATATCACCGACGTGAAGAGATTGTTTCTACCTGCTTGCAGGGCGGGTGTGTGTGGCAGCCACCGAGGTGGAGGTGTGTGGCTGAAAGGCAGGAACAGCCTCATCTGTGTACATGCCGCCGCTCTGCCGGTGATTTAAACTCACCACATCTGTCATCACCACCAGCCCTGTTTCCTGCGTTAAACATACAGAGACGTGAACACGCAGACACTCCGAGGCACTTCCCTGTGGGCTCTTTGATCAAGTGTGTATTCTCACTGCGAAAGCAAAGCGAGCGTCCTTAGTGATGTCCCAGTGCCATGGGAACACAGAGGAGCGTCTGCGTCTCTTTGACGACAGTCCAGGCCACCAGAAGTGTCCGTCATCTTTAGGAATGCCGAAGACGTCTGAAACGTCAAATTCTGCCAGCTCTTTAAACACCTGCACAGTGAAAGCACGTCCAGAGTCACAGAATCCTTGTGAGGAAATTACTAAAAGTCATGAACTTTAGATAAGCTCTCAAACATCTACAGCTAGTGCTCCAGAATACTTCATGTGAAACCATTTATATGCATGACAAACCTTGTCAGGACTCAGCTGAAAGTCGGGCTTTAACAGGTACAGACTCTTATCCACAGTGGCAACGCAAACGCAGGAGCCCTTCTCAGCCCGGATGTGCAGGGTCATCGGGTCCCCTGGCATGGACTCATTAGATGACAAAGAGACAGACACCTACAACCCAACAAACGGGTATGACATATGAATTCAGGAAAAAAAAAAACATCTTGACAAAATTGTACATGTATGAGACTGTTTTGACTGAGCAAAACCTTCCCAAGAAACTCTATTGACTCTTGTGATTAAAAATGTAAATGACTAAATCCTTTCAACACTGTCTCAGCTTCAGTAGCCACTTCTGTGTCATCTTTTAGCTAATAGCTTTCAGTAGGAAAAAAATGCTTGAAAACTGCACAAGAGAGTAGAAAACCACAGTGTTCAAAAGAGGGAGGGATGGTAAGAGAGAGCCATAAACTTTCACACATCAACACTATTTTTCACCAGCACCGAGTCACAAATTAGCTCCGATAATCGGTTCCGCTGCCCTCCTTTCACCATTCTGTAACCTGTCATCCTCTCCTGTCATGACCCCACTTATCTGCCTGCATGGCCGCTGTCTTGTCCTGCCCGTACAACCCCCTCCTCCAGCACTCACTCACACACACACACACACACACACACACACACACACACACACACACACACACACACACACACTTACACAATGTTGTAAGGGCATACCAGAGAGCTGTAAATACTTCAGGGAGTTAACTCCACCTAATTCAGGCAGGAACTGGGGAGCACTCTCAGGCCAACACAGCTGTTTGTTTACAGACACACTGTGCTGTAATGCCTGGTGCATGGATACTTGAGATTAGCTCCAAAATGTATACACTGAGTCCACCCTTTCTGCAGCCATTAAAGGGATATTTCAGCTTTTTTTGAAGTGGAGTTATGTGAAGTACTTATGAGTAGTTAAGAGTCTTACCTGCAGTAGAAAGCAGTCACAGCGCTCTCAGTTTGGAGAATCAGGGGGAAATTTCTGAGAGAAGCTACATCAACAGCGATCCAGAATGTCTAATCTATTTTCACCCTCTTAAACAATTCAAACCTCAAAAATATAGGTCCAGTTAAAGAAGCATTATGTGTAGATTTTTCACCGGAGAGTTATTAACTTTGTCACCAGATTTTCTTAATAGCAAAACAATTCATATTCCAAGACAAACCTGTGTAACTGTTTGTTATTTCCAAGTATCGTGCTACAAATTGACTGTGTCTAAAACAGTGTAAACTCAAACTGCTGTGAAAGAATTTTGATGTATGAATTGTTTTGGGTTATGGCTGTTAATTTAACTCCCTGGTCCTCCAAACTGAGAGCAGGTAAGGTACTAGCAACTCAGAAGCGCTTAACATAATCCCACTTTAAAATAAATAAATAAACAAGTCCCTTCAACAATTACTTATGTTAACAGAAAAATAAATATATCAATAAATGCCAGTGTTGTGTCAGAGGCATAAGCTCCATTCACACAGCCAGTTCGTCTGGTGTCTTCGCTTCTTTTTTCTGCCCTGATGCACTATATGAACAGCACAGAAATGCTGTTAAGCATTTTGTTTCACGTTGTATTGCCTTGGAAGGTTGTAACCGACCTGTAATGGGGCAAAGTAAGGGCTGTAAGAAATGGCATTAAATAAAGGCATAATAGGGGCGTAATGATGGCTGCAAATTCCATGGAGAGGATTAAATCAGTCCATTATGGGGACTGGGAGACACAGCCCAGTGAGTCGTCCAAAAGTGGCGCTCAGGTAGAAGAAAATGAAAAAAAAAAAAAAAAAGATGCATCAGAAAAAGGTTTTCAGTGACAGTGGTCACAAACCCTATTTTGAACTTTGTCTCTCAGCTCGGGGCACCAGCTGCTCAGTGAACCCCACTGCCGCGTTAAGCAACCTGAAGGAGTTTCCACCAGCTAAAGCCGGCCGGTGTCTCTGTCCTGCTCAAGGTCTCCTCCACCTGCGGTATCACCAGCCATATGGAAACCAGGACCAGCACCACTCCGTGTGCCCCAGGAAATCAACCAAGCAGAAACTTCATTTTTCATTGCCGATTTTATCACCAAAGCAGTTGGTGACTAGAAACATGAGGGACTTGTTGCTGACTGTGCAAACCAGAGGAAAGGGACCACCTTTAGACTTCAAAGTACCACAATGCTTTGTGAAATCATACACTGGGGAGGGAATATTATGCCTTTCTGGGAACACCCTGAATGCACAGCTGGAGAGAGGATGCAGAATGAAGAGTGCATCAGTTGTACACCTTCTAGAGCTTTGTGAAAGTGCCTTCAAGAACATAAAAAAACTTGATGTCTAAATATGACCATCAGCACTTTATGTGTATAAGTAGAATAATAATGAAATTATTACAACAATGATTACCTGGTTCTCAAACTCAGGCTGGACAGAAATCTGGAGACTATCTGTGACACCCTCGCCGTTTTCTCTCACGTAGTACACTAGCAGGCGGCTGACGGGCGCCATGCGGTGACTGACAGGGAAACGTAAATAAGACAAACAGCTGTCCATCTCGGCCTGGGAGGAAGCATCCGCAACATCTGTCGGAAGGATAGCAAAAGAAGACTGGATTGACATGGTACTCTAGTGCTGAAGGGACCTGCAGTAAACCTTCAGATACTATCACATTAAAAAAAAAGTCTATTTTATGATTTAGTTATGATGAAACCAAAGACGTCCTTTATCCATCTGACAAGGTATTGTTATAGATGTAGCAGCATGAAACATGTTCACACACTACCGGAGGCAGAAGGAGGGAGCTGGGTGGCGTGGACGTTCTTATCAAAGATGACTGTTGCCCTCTTTTCTCGGTGCGAGGCCGTCAAGTTGGCTGGCTGTTTTCCTGATAGGACGATGTTTCCCCTGGAAGCCACCTCATAGTGTAAGGTGAAGTTGCAGGGACACGTGGATTTAAGGGCCACTTCAGCCTCTTGGCCCACCTGTACAAGCAGAACGATACAGATACTATTTCATGAATGTATTTAGGATGCTTCAGACCTGACTGAACCAAAATGAAGCTGATGGTAAGGTATATTGCAGATTTTTCCCCAAGTTTTGGCCAAAAGAGAGAAAAAAAAGGTAAATCGTACTTTGAGAGGAGCACTGGGGCTTTGGATCTGGATGTGACATCTGCTTGGAGAGTACCAACTACTTATTGACAGGTAGCTCGGTAAGTACTGGTCTCCCACGGTCTTGCCGTCAATGGACATCACTTTGGTCTACGCAAAAGCAAAAGCAAAAGCAAAAGCAACATATTCTAAAAAAAATTACCAAGAATTTCTTTCTCACAGAACCTCATGAGAAGTTCCTGCTACTCCTTCACTGACCTCCAGCCAGACATACTGAGCAGCTGTAGGGATGGAGGGGATCTCAAAGGTGACTTGACCATCCTTGGAGATCAGTTCACTGGTGTAGACGTTGTCCTTGGGAGTCAGCTCTGCTTTAACTCGCACCCTCACCCCATCAGCTGGGCTTCCGTCAGGATAGGTAACCTCAATCTACAGCCCAGGGATGGCCATGAAAGTGAAGAAAACATTTAAAAAAGAAACAGATGACAGGCTCAGTAACTGATCTTAGTGCGAATCAGTTGTCATCTAATCTATCATGAGCTATCAAATGAAGAATTTGAAATCTGTTATGCAGGAACGTTCAGAGCCTCACCTTTCCTTTGTAAGGCAGACCAGGCTTGAACTGCTTGCGTGTCTCTTTTGAATACTTGATGTCGATGAGCTGTTTATGAACTGCTGTGGAGTCATCAAATGTGGTTTGCCTGCTCCCGTCGATGCTGGCCACAGATGCCCAAATGCTAACCGTCCCCCTAAAGTGGTCAGCCACATCCAGAGGCATCATCTCCTTAACACACAGGCTGAAATTTGCAGAACCTTTGATCTGCCAGCGGGAGAAATGTGTTGAGGCTGACAGCAGCGACAGCATTTTGAATATTTCCACATAAGAATTAAGAGAACATAGTAAAGAATCAATCCAAATGTCTAATATTTACTCAACAGTATAATAGTCACCATCACACTACCTGAGAGCTGGGTATTTAAAAAACTTACCTCCAGAGTTTTGATAACAGGATGGCCCATCTCATGGCGGTAGTAACCGACCCCATTTACCGTCATATTCACTGTCAACTTTCCCGTCACTGGTTTCCCAAAGGTATACCTGCACAACATGCCACGTCAGAGCTTAACTAAGAGAAGGCATTGCTTTCTATTTTACACAACACAAAGGCCAGTTACAGCTATGACTGTCCAAATGAAACAGAGATGCACTGGGGCCGACTACAGAAACGCAATCAAGGGCCGAACACAGCGTCAAGGATTTTTTTTTTCGGTCCCATTACCTTGTAGAGCTGATTTACCTGGCTGTGACGGTGGCCTGCTCACACGAGCTGAGGTCACGGATGTAACGTGGGGGCTCTATAACCAGCTCAAACTTGGGCACAACTGTGAAGAAAGCAACAGAGCATGTTTCTTCTTAATCACCTTCTTTCTTTGCAAGCCATTTAATGGATATGGGTTGTATTCTGCTATGTTTGTAAAATAATATACATCTGTTCAGATCGCAGCAGGCAATGTCTTCAAAATATATCATAATTAACTTGAAGTAGTCTGTCTGTTCAGCTGAAGGACGGTTTCCATAATTAACCTGATACACTGTAAATGAGGCTTATTGCACAAAGAAAAGAAATTATAAAACTTACAGTAACCATTGAAAAAAGCAATTTAAGGAACCTAATGTGTAAAACCACATCAAAGCGTTTAAATACAGGAACAAAATCTCTCTGCATCTATATGTCCTCACCATATTTCTGCACCTCAAATGACTTGTTATAGGTGTGGCCCTGGACCTCTACAAAGATAAGCCACTCTCCAAACACAGGCTGGTCAGACAAAGGAAAACTCATATTCACGATCCCTAGGAGAGAAATAAATCTACTTTAACATATTATTTGTGTATTTCATACTGATACACAGAAACATGCTGGTACGCAGTCATATATTGTATCGCTCTATTCTGTACACTATTTATAACAATCACAATACTGGACTGAACTGCATCTTTTGACCATAATTTCAACCTTTTTTATCATTTCCAAAGTAGAATAAATATTATTAAACATATATCATAAAAATACATCAAATAACTAAATATGTCTCTCCTAATGTGAATATAATAGAGATGTGGTTTACCACAGCAGACAGCTTGAAGTCCCTTCCACTGGACCATCCTGGATCCTTTTGGATCCTGAAAGATTAAATTAGGATATCACAACTCAAGTGGTTTTCACCTTTTTGTAACTGTTTTAGTTGTTCAGTCCATGCCATTATTTCAACATGCAAGGCTACTTTATTGTGTTCAGTCACATGAAGCTGGAGTCCATCCCAGCAGACATGTACTGTAACAGCTACACTGGGCTGAGCGGTCTTTAAACTTCACTTCAGAGTAACACACAAATTCTGACCAGGCTAAAGACCTTATGAGCTCTCCTGAGGTGAAACACAGACTTTGTGTAACAGAAGAGAAGAGAAGAGAAGAGAAGAGAAGAGAAGAGAAGAG
>JAOWBL010000019.1:15176587-15193923 GCA_028564865.1 Zenarchopterus dispar | reverse complement strand
AGAAGAGAAGAGAAGAGAAGAGAAGAGAAGAGAAGAGAAGAGGTTCTTTTCATGTTGTTTATCCTCATGCTGTTCCTAAGAGCACCCTGTTATCTTAGTGAGTTGCTCTGACTTCTGCTCTGTAATCTCCAACCAAGCTGGGAACTAAAATTGCCACTGTCCCCCTCCCAGATGAGACTCTGCCAGCCCTGGGTGGTCCCGCCAGTCTCCACTCACCAAAATGTATGCCTCAATCTGCAAAAGAAAAATGAGAAGATAAGGAAGATAAGTCCAATATTGTATATATAAGACTCAAAAGGTCAAAAGAGAAGTATATGCATCCTCTCAGCGCTTCTCTCAGCTCTCCCTGTCCTTATCCAACAATCATTTACCTGTGAAAGTGAGTCATGCCCTTTACCTGCAGCAGACTTTAATAACTGCAAACATCAAAAAACTGTATGTCTGCACAGTAACACAGTGTATTTGGAGCCACTGCAAACATTCCAAGATAAATGACTCTAACTTGGCCTCTGTAAACAAGTTACTGTAAATGTCTTTGCACCCAGGGCAAACTAGATTTATCGTTGTTACACTACCATTTACATTCTCATTAAAATTTATAGCGTGTTAATCCAAATGGGATATGAAATAAAAATGAATGCATTGATTTACTTGTATAAACGGAGCTTTGAGAGTAAGAATTTATATTTTCTGCAATAAAAGTTACAGATAAAACTTTGTTTTGGGTTTTACGTGACATGAGAATTAGTACCTTGTCATTCACTGGCCTCAAGTCAGGAGAGACTGTGTAAACATTGATGAGCACTGAAGACAAAAAGAAACAATGTTGTTAAGAGAATGCAGCCAGCTTGCGTACTTTCCTCATAGAAATGTTTGTGCACACAAGTTAAAAATCAATTACTCAGACACTAAAAAAACTTGTTTACATTATTTTTATGGGTTGAAAGCTTTACTTTGACCACAAATCAGATAAAAAGTTGGGATGAAAAGGAAAAACCAAAAGAAACCCAAAATTCTGTGTTTTCTACATTTACTTTGAATTACTTATTTCACTGCAGTCTATATAAATCCAAAATATTGCATGTCAGGTCCTATAAACTTCTTGCATTTCAGTCCTGAAATACAATCCTAAAAAGTTGGTTTGAGTGGAATTTAGGGCTAGTAATAAACTTGAATAAGCAAATAAATAAAGACATAAATTATCATATCATAATGAATAATAATTAAATTACTCCAGAAATCTAGAGAAATATCTACTGTATAAAGGGCAACAATGCAAACACCCATGATTTCTGATCACTCAGATGGCCCTGCGTCTTTTATCAATAGCTGGTAAAACCATACAAGAATGGGATTACACATGGAAACTTTTGTTTAACACACAAGCTACACTCCCAAATGCCACTTAGAACCATGATGTGTGAAAAAGCCCTGTGTTAACCCTGTCCAGCATCCCTGGGCTCAGAGGCTTCTGGGATACACCTGCGGAAATGTGTACTGTGGCCAGACAAATGACTATTTCAGAGCTTATCTGGAAGAAATTAATATTGTGTGCTTTGAACAAAATAATAAAACGACCATGCAGATTATTTTTAAGAAATAAATACTAAAGCCAGGCTCTATGATGGTATAAGGTTGTATCAGTGTCCTTGACAAAGTTCATGTCCACTTCGGTGATTAAATCATTAATAGAGACAAGTGTGATGAACATACACTGTCCTGATGAAAAATGTCCTTCTCAGAGAAAACCAAATATTTTTCGACAAAATCTTGCAAAACAACAGTCTACCCACATTACTGGAGTAGCCCACTTTCAATCCTGACCTACAGCTGTACTCTTACAGTGAAATAAAAGTCAAAATAAATGTAAAAAATCTTTTTACAATACCCTTTTCCATATGGTCCCAACTTTTTCTGATTTTGCTTTGCATTAATATTCCAGCTGAAACTAATCACTAACATGACCACTGTCTTATTTTCAGTAACTGAGTAGTATTCTGTCACAAACAATTTAAAAAAATGTATATGTTCTCTGCATTTCTCTGTGATTAACTGATTAACTACCAGCTGCACTATGAGGGAACCTTTATGTTTGGGTTTGTAGATGGGCTTGTCAGTTTGGATGAAGACAGCTGTGCCCTTGCTCTCCACAGTGACGGTGGTGTAGTTGTGGAAAATGTAACCTCCCTCTGTCAGGTGACGGTTCCCCCACACCTTCAGATGGGCCTGACCTCTGAGCCCAGAGGGAACCTGGGTAAAACAAACAAAGCAAACTTAAGAGTCATCAGTGTTAATGTTTTTTAAATGCAATTTAGGATTCAAACCTCGATGCAAGGCTTCTGGGTTGACGTACAATTTCATATGCTTTTCTAGATTTGGTCTATTTGATCATTTCTGAGAGAAGAATGGCTGGAGAGTAACAAAAGCACAACATTAAGAGGCCAGACGAAGGCTAAAACATAGTATATCACACACAACAGTATTAGGAAAATGAGCGTGGCGATACGTGCAAAGGTTAAGGGTGGGGGGTTGGAGAGGCAGAGGCGAAGAATCGAGTTGTGCACGCTAGAGTGATCTATTCCAGCCTTCAGGGGCAGCGCATCATACGTGTGCATCAACAGCTGTTGCACATTATATTGAGGCTGTTACCTTACTCCCATTGAATGAGCAGAGACAGATGTTGCATTACAAAATAATGTTAGTGTTGATTTGCACTACGGCTGAGGAATGTTCACGCAATGGACCAGGGCCTCTCACTACTGTGCAGCTGTCACAAATGCCAAAAAAAAAATAGATGCAAACTGTGACACACACTTTTTTCAAACTCACCTTCAGTTTGATGGTTCCTTTATCTAAAAGCCAACACAGAAATAGAGAGATTCAGTGTGAGATGCTGAGACGGTTTTTTTTTCATAACCTTTTTACTTCTACATTCCTGTCATTTATTCTGGATCTATGAGAGCAACTAGAGTCCAGTTGAGATTGCCTGGAGGTGTTCAGCAGGAAATCCAGCTGCAACCGTATCCATCCTATCTGGTGCGGAGCTAGCACCATCAGTTAATAGTGCTGTCAAACAAATCACACAATGTTTACACTAAAAGGATGGTGGGATGGCTGAAACGATTCCTCGGCTCAAAGACCGTGAAAACCATAGTTGATGAGGAACATATAGTTGTTGGAGACCAGGTCAGTGAGGCTTACACTCTGCATATGTCCTTGTGTGTATGTTTTCGCCAGCATATCCATTTGCATAAGTCCACATCCTTTGAATAAATCACACAAACAGGGTATCTTGTGGCTCAATTTGCCAGTCTAACCTTAGATTAAGAATTGGTCCTCACCGAACACTGAGCTGTGGCTGTGGGCGACGGTCTGTCCCTTCACCGACAGCTGCACCTGGACGGGTGTCTCTGCTTTCGCGTTGAAGATGGTTACGCTCACGCTCTCCTCAACGCCCGCTCGAAACACCGAGGGCGCAGCGACCAGGTAACCCCTGGTGGGGGAGCAGGAGAACAAAGAAACAAAGAGACAAATTTAAAAAAAAAAACAGATGGGGGTGGGAAATTAAAAAAAAAAGAGGTATCAGAGGTCAAAAAGAGGAAGAGAGAAGTAAACTCAGGTGGTGCATGAATACAGCTTACAATTCATGGTTTTAAAATAAAATTGCAAACTATTTCATACAACAAGAAAAACACACTTTTTCTGCTTTGTCTGACTAACAAACGTCACATGAATTTCTGCAGTGCTTCTTGACAAATGAGCCTGCTGCTTGAGACTTTTTTGCATATGTGTGTGGTGTGATGCTTATTAACAACTTAAGAAAAAAGACAAACTAAAGTTTTATTTGAATGACAAAAAAAATATATTGTCTCCCACAAAGGTGCAACATTTCTATTATAGCAAAGGCAGAGCTGCAGATTTTGGTGTATTACAGATACATTAGCATGCGTATGCGCTACCCGAAATGGTGGTCTTGTTTAAGATGTTTGGGATACTTTGGAAATGGTGTCATCACATAGTTTTACCAGAACAGCATCTCCAACTGCATTGTTTTTAACACTCCCAACACTCTTGGCAGCACATATAGCAGTGTACACATCACAGCCCAGCAGACAGTGGTGCGCACTCTGTGGCGAAGTAAAAGGGACAAAGTTAAGATTGTTGGCAGGAAATTAGCGGCCGTAAGTCCCCGTAGAAGCCATCTAGTGCTCTGGGCTATGACAAACTGCTGCTCGTAACTTATGGGCCAGTAATGGGGATGGGTAATGTGACTTTGTGCTGAACAAGGTGGGAACTCGTGTGTCACCCGGCAGCTAGGTCAGCTACTGCCTCTTCAAGGTATTAACACGCTGAGACTAGAGACCAACGAAAACTGGTACTGCTCCTCCTGGCAACTACCACGCCTAGGCAGGTGACCCACTGGAGGGAACTGACCTTTTCCCTGATCAAACCAGACAAAATTTCTGTATCTAGAGTACACCTATATTTGGAGATTTAAGGTAAATGCAGTGAAAGCCTCAACCAGCAGCTTTGGCTTTCTAGCATCCCAAATGTGCAGGGTCTGAGTTTTTTATGGTTTCTCATCAGGTGAGTCAATATTCTCTGCTGCCGTACTGTGAGATGCCATCTTTGCGAAGTGGGGGAGACGACATAGCGAAGTAAGAAGCTGTCTTTTCAGGCTGTCTCAGCGTTGTTTCAGTGCAATGTATGCGTGTAACATACGTGTAAGAATAACATTTAAATGACTGTTAGACAACAGAGGTGAAAACATCACCTGATTTTACTAACCTTTCAAGTGAATTTCTTGCATTGGTTTAGGTGCTGAGCCAGCAGCTGAATCAGTGAGTCAGTGGGTTAGAAGGGAGATCCCATGAAGGTTGAATGAATCGTCACCTTCTCTAGCTTGTGAAATACATTGGCGAATTGAAAGCGCAGCATTAACTCTGACCATGATGAAAAATGTCGAAGCTTAAACTTTACAATTACTGACTTCAGGCTTGGATTGGTCTGCTTCAGATTTATCTGACAGATTCCAGTTTGTCCATGTAAATGATGTAACCTCTATGTATGCCAGACTTAATTATGGCGTTCTGGACTTGGGCCAACTCTGCTCTCTTTATAAATGCGTCCTTTGTGGAACACAATCATGACACTAATTGTTGCAGATGTTATGCAGATGACACTTAGCTCTACTTATCTTTGAAGTTGTCATGGAAACTACAAGCTTGTCTTGGTGATAGTAAGATTTGGTGAATTTTACATTTCTACGTCTTAACTCACATACACAAATGTGAACAATTATCCAATCTGCAGAATGTGAGATGAACCTGGATTGTTTGATGCTTCGGGGGAAAAAAACAGTCTACTAGATACTAAAGATACTAGATACCATAATAGAATTTGGTCACGTGATTGTATTCCATTCTGGCTATGACATAGTCGGTTTTACTATGACATACTATACACTAAACTAGAATGCAGTACACAGGGTTTGGCTTCATAAACAGCCACTGATTTTGGCACTAAAAATGCCAGAGATTCCTCATCTGACTACATCGTCAATCCGAGTGGCAACAGTTTGGCATTTAGGACTACTGTGAGGAATCTTGAGGTCATTTTTTTGCCAGTCATTGCTGTTTTTTAACTCACAAAATAAGCATGCCTCTGCAGCAGCCTTTTAAACTCATCCGTGTCATATTACCAAAATCAGAAGAATCTTTTCCAATGCAATCGCTAAAAGAAACTACTTCTTGCATTCATCACACCCTGGCTCAACGACTGCCAGGGTGTCTGTATATTTGTATATTTGTATGTATATTTTTATCCCCTTTACATTGTTATTTATAATACTCTTTTCTTATTTCATTCTGTTCAGGGTCAAAATGACATAAATCTATCATACTTTTTAAATGATCTTGTAAAATTACATATGAAATTCACGTAGTAACAAATAATAGCAGTCAGATCTATAAATACCATTCTTTTCTTTATTCCCCTAAATTAAATGTCATCAGATCCAGATTCTGGTCTGGGTCCATTTGCAAATGTATGCTTTTTTATATAATACATAGCACAATACAACAGTACATCATTTATGGCTGGTGGGCACAGATGAACCAGTGTAACCAATGCACTTAAGATATCTTCTTGTTTGACTCATTCAGCCTTGACCCACTAAGTCCACCTTTTCTATGTAAAAATCTCCCTGAAGATCACATAAATGAGGGCTGCGTACAAACCCAATTGCATGCATGAGAGGAGGATCAGGTGGTTGGCATTACAGCACTACAGCATTACGGCCAGAGGCAAGTGAAGTTCCTGTGAGAGAGTCATGAGAAAATCCCTGAAAAATAAGGCTTGTAGAAGGGAGATAATATGAGGAAATTGACTCTATGTGTTTAATCTTTAGCGAGTTTAACCAGCTCTGGGATGAGAATGGATCAGGTGGGAAGAGATTATTCTTCTTTACAGTCACACTCTAGTTCCCATTCTTTTTGAGGCAACTTTTATCCTCTGAGAGTTAAGAGCCCTTCAGTGCCTAAGCAGGATTTGCTTTGTAGATGAAACCCTCAACAGTCAGTCAGTCACATGATTTCATGTTCTCAGCCTTTTGGTTTTGTAAACTTTTCCTTCTTTTTTTTTAAACTCTTGACAAATCAGTCAGCATTTGGAAGTAAATGGGTGAATTGCATGCAACACTTGTAATGAATGTTTTCAAGTTGTAAACTGTAAACACTCATGGTCGACTTTAACCCCTCAAACAAGTGACTGAATGAGCCCGGACTTGCAGACACTGAACATGATTTCCATTTGTTATTTTCTTATCATATAATTAAACCGTGGCCAACCAGTGCAGAACAGTAACAAACAGTGAATGAAGTCTGTTTATATATAAATAAGGTGTTAAGACCATGCCAGTATCTGTGATCACTTTCTGGGAATGACAATGTTCAGACAGCACACACACACACACACATTCACAAAGAAAAAAGTAATTCAACTAAAAGCTACTCGAGATTGCTGTGCACACAAGTCCCGCAGATTTCAATATCATTTTTTATTATAAAAGCCACCAAGGTGTGAAACTTGTAAGTATTGCATCACGGGACGCAGTCTAATACACCACATGCAACACAGGCTACTTACTGTCTTTCTTGCGCACAACTTGTGCTCGTGTTGCAAGTGAAAACGGTCCACAAAAGACCCAAAGCCGCCAAAGTCAGCCGCAACATTTTGGCTCCAGGAACCGAGTTCCTTCGTGGATATCAGCTCCCCCTGCGACTGAGGCTGTCTCTTCAACCGGATGAAAATATAAGATGAAATTGAAGAGTCCGGATCTAGAGCCCTCTCCGCCTATCGATCCATTTCTGTTGCCTGGAATGATAGGTGCGCAGAGCTTCGCCGGGAATCAGAGTTGTCGGAATCATCCCTCTTGAGCAAATCCGGTTCCAAGCAACCTTTTTTTTTCTCTCTCTCTCTCTCCTTTTACAGCCCAGAATATACGGCAAGTCCTCTCCCATGTGCCTTCACCCGCCCCGGTTCTGTTCTCTCATATTTCAGCATTACAGTTTGTTGGTGTCCTCCCACTGCAGCGCTGCAGAAATGTCACAGAATCGGTTTGTTTTTATCCCAACTCTCGCTGATCCGGTTGCTCTCTGCGATCTCGTCGTTCGGTCCGATTTCTGAGAGTCCAGAGGCGATCGATCAGCTTCTCTCAGCACTTCATTCGCTTTAATGCGTCAACTCATCCTCTGCCCAACTAAACACACGTTTTTGTTTTTTGTTTTTTTTTTTAGAAAGAAAAAAAGTCTTGCACGCTCAGGCCGAAACAAAATGACACCCGCAGTTCAGGGTTTTACTCCATCTGACGAGTCATTTAAAAGACACAAACGTCCCCTGTTGTTGTTGTTTTTAATTTTCTCATAGTTGAAGGTAAAAAAAAACATTAAGACGCAAACACCAAGCTGATACGACACTACTAGAGTTTCTGTCACCTTGAAGGACCGTCTACAGACAGATGCTGCCCTCGTGTGGTAGATTGACATCGATGCAACGCAAAGTGGTGAAAGCGTTTGAAGTTTTCTAAACGCAACTTTAACAGCATCCACACAAATTTCAGTAACAAGACAGTTTCCCATCCTGATGAATAGTTTCTGAGATAAATCAGGTAAAAAAAAAAGAAAGCTCATACGTTCTTAATAATAGTTAATAAGACTTGATTTTTCTCCAGACATACTTATTTTATCCTAATTTTAAAATACACCTATTTAATTATTCCACCAGGTCTTTTCTGGACTGAAGAAAGTGGGTTTTTTTTCCATTCTTGCTCTATATTTTAATATTATGTGTCCACATGTTTGTTTTTATGTGATTGTTATAATGTATTGCGGTGGTTGAAACCTTTTTTTAAATTTTATTTTTCTCTTTTGTGATTTTTATTTATGTAAAACACCTTGTGTTGCACAAGTTGTTTGAAAAGTGCCATACAAATGAGAGTATTAATTCGTGTGTTAAACCCGGGGAATCCGCCAGTGTATAAGAGATTAATGAAGACAGCGTGGACAGAGCTGTCTCACCACTCTCATGCAGGGTCTGTGATAGAGATGAAAAGATACAATCCAAAGTTAAAAAGAGCCCATTTCAAAAGGTAGACAAGTTCAAAATAGTTTTTTTAAAAAAAAAGAATAATTGAAAGCAAACTGTCCTGATCTAGAGGTCTTTTTGTCAATTCATTTATGTTAACTGGAGTGATGAGTGTAAGAAGTTTTGCCAAAAATCAGTTGTAATCACAGCTCTTCAGCAAATCCGGTTCCAAGCAACTTTTCCTTTTGGAGCACAGACTATACAGCAAGTCCTCTTCCTGTCACAGAAGATGTTTGATCTGTGGTAAGTGCCAGCTCTCAGTAATCCAGATGTTCTCTGCTCAGCCATGTTTTTTTTTTTTTTTTTTTAAAGAAAGAAATCTGCTCAGTGCACAACAAATTACTGACACATTTCAGAATCTGACAAACTTCAAAGATACAAAATTCTCTGATTTTTTAAAGGTTCTCCTTGTTAAAGTAAAACCATGAAAAAATTTACAGTTGAAGATACTACCATTGAAGTCACATTTAAGGATACTAAAGATAGATTACACTAAAAGTGGCGAATGAACATAGATGCAAACCAAAGACTGCGGTTTTCTTGGTTAGTTAAATGGAATAAATTGTTTCTAAAAGTGCTATTGTGATGAAAGAATAAGCAGGGATTAACAGTTAAATTTTACTTCACTTTTAATAAAAATAAAAAGTTTAAAAGAAACACATAACATTAACATAACAAGGCAATTTCTGACTACTTCTTTACAGCTTAAACTGTGGGGTAAATTTAAATCCCACAATAACCTTTGAGTTGTCTAATAACGGACTACTGGAACACCTTAAGGATTTGTTACCTTCTTTATCCCCATCTGTCTGAATGATCTTAAAACACTCAAACTGAAGTTTTTGCTTGATTCTTGAAAACATTTAGTCTTTTCACTTATCTGAAATACCTCTTCAGTTCTGGCCGTTCGGGAGTATCAGATCATTTATTTTTATGTGTCATTTAAGTCACATGTCACTCACCGATCCACTGTCCTTTTTGTAAGCGGGGAGGGCCTTTCGGCCCTTATGATTCGTCTATCATAAGAAAACACTGTGACCTGGCAGCCTGAGATTTTACACATTGCCATGAACGATGTTCCCAATAGTGAGGTCTCTCTGTTTGTCAGACACTATGCTGTGGTACAGTTTACAGAGCGGTTTTCCTTGCTCAGGCTCATTAAAAGCAGCTTTGGAGAAAAGCACTTGGTTGTCCTGACTGACCTCCAAGCCATACACCTGACAAAGCTGAGACGTGAGTGAAATGTCTAAGGACAAGAGTTTCGACAGTCTGTCAAGAGGAAAGCGACAATTGCGGCTGCTGTACCCGTGACTGTATATCAGCAACAGATCTCTGCGGCATGTCACCAGGTGACGGTGGAGTGCACAGGTTTGCAGAAAGTCCAGCTTCTGGGCCAGTCGGAACAAGCGCAAAGGATTTCTCTCCAAAAAAGCTTGGTTGATTGAAAGAGCCAGTGTGATGGAAGGAGTGCTGCGGAGCTGCTTCGGGACTTCCAAAATATGCTGCATTGCACGGGAGGAACCTGCAGAGAAAGCATGAAAATATTTGAATCTGCTGACAACAGAAGAAAAACAAGAAAGCAAATTCAGATGAAAACGCACCACCTTTAAAATGAACCTAGTTCTTTGATTTTGCTTTCAAATATCTGGGTAGTGTGATTTCATCATTCATTAATCCAGCTCAATGCTTCCACAACCAAAGGGAAGAAAAAGCTCTAAAGAAAGATATATCTATGTAGCATTCTCTTTTTCTTATGATCTTCCCTTCACTGGTCCATAGATCCTAACTCAATTTAGTTTCTTTTAATTATTTTTTTTTTTGGAATTAACTCAAGAAAGGACTAAATATTTTGAATTGCTGTTCAAACCGGATCTCTGCAATAACAGCCTGTTAATACATAGTTTTGTATAAATTATCTTGCCTAAACTTACACCAAAGCTGTGAGTATAAAACACATCAACAAACCCAAGTTGTAGAGCAAATCAAGAGCGTGGAACTCTTCCTGGTTGGGGTATGATTCTGTTCCAGTTGTGTAGCAATCCAACAGCCAGCTCAGGTATTCTTGCAGGTGTGTATCGTTGATGCTTGGGTCATAAAGGCGCAGTGGCTCACCACAAAGACGATAAGAAGCATAGATGAGGAAACGGACTGCACGCTCTAAAACAGCTACACAGTCCAATCCCGACACCCTCTGGATGATCATATCCTGCTTCACACTGCGTAACCGATCAAAGACAAAGCTGTACACCTGAAAGAAGAAAATAAATTTAATGCTTGTACAAGTTTTACGTGCACTTATAACATCCATATTGCTGCTCTTGTAACACATAACCTGCTGCCATGTTCTTTTTAGAGAAAGGCTCCTTCTCTGAGAAGAACAAGCAGGTTTATAAAGCAGCATCTGAAATAACCAGAAGACTTTTGAAACAATGTTCTATCAACAGATGAAAGGTAAAAATATACTTTTGGTTCCTAAATATGTGTGATGGATGTAAAAAGAAGATCTGGTAACAACTTAATCTTGTTCTTGAATATACAACAATAACACTTAAGTTTTCGCTTAATTGATTTGATACTAAGATGTTTTTTATGGAGTCTGCCTAACACCGAAGGTTTCATGTCTGAGTGCTGATTCCCTGAAACATAATTTACAGTTTTAGAATAAAGGGGAGACGTATCAATATGACTTGCCTCAGTCCATGGCTGCAGATTAGGAGAGGCTGCAATGTCATCAATAAGATAACAAACAGTTTTGAGCAACACAGCAGGTGGTCGGAGGTCAGCAGGGTTTGTTGCATCTTTCCCAGCTGCTGGTCTGGAGTATTCCTTGACAGCTTGCAAAGGGTCACCCTTTGGCCTTCGATGTTTCTCTGTACCCAACACCATTTCAAATCGATGAAGCCGGTTCTGAGCCTCACGATCCCGCAACTCTTGAGCAGGGCACATTGTCTGGCAGGTTCCTTTAGGAATCATTTCCTTTACCTGAGGTTTGGGTTTCTGCTCTTCTTCCACCTCTCCAACATGAGCTTTACTTTCATTTTTCCATTGTTCTTTATAGCTTTGTCTCCACTGCCGTCCTGTTGGCATCCCACTCCTCTGTGAGTGGAAGACATCTGTCCCTTGGGCTTTGCTTGTGTTTTGCCATTGCTCTTTGCTGTTCTGCCTCCAATGTCCTCCTGATGGTGCACCACTCCTCTGTGAGTGAGATCTGTTTAAGAAACGAACAGTTTCATACATTTTTAAAGTTGTCATGGTATGCTGTTTAAATGAAACTTGCACGTGCAAGGAACATACAGCTTTTCTTTCACAGTGGCCACCAATACAAAACAATGTAAAGACAGTTAATTACTTGATGAAAATAAGATTTTGCATTTGGATGCCAAATGGAAAATCCCATTTTTGCTTGCACAACGGCACAGATATTGTACAAATTTTCAGAGCATTTCATTAGGTACACAAGTTCAAACTTGTGCAATGAAAAAAAGTGTTTGGCTTGGAATTTGAGCCACATAGAAACATTGTAACTAGTTTTGAAAACCAACCTTAAGTTAAAGACTTTTACATGGACACTGCACTGTAATGTCTTACTGTTGATGTCTAAATGATGTTGAAGTCCTTTTCGAGGGGAGGAGGGACAGGTTGTTGATTTAGCTTCCTATCGCTATTCTTTATTTAAAGTACTTCCTCGCCTTATTATGCTTAATCAGGAAAGGAGCTGTCAACAGTAGCTTCTCAGTTAAAGAATATTTATGAAGTAATTTCTTATAAATGCTTATCATAATAGTGTATGAACAAAAGGGCAAGTGGCAGATTTTTTTTCAATTTCTTAAGTCTTTCAATGATAAATGCTTCCATTAATGCCTATTATTTTGATGATACTGGCAGGTTATGCAGATTTAAAAGAAACCAAAGCTTTTACTTTTACATCTATCTGAAGCCATGGTAAGCTAAGTAGCTAGCAAACAACAACGTTGTTTTTACTTCACAACACAGACCAGCGTCAGATGCCACATGCTCTGTCAGCACTAAACGGCTTGTTTTTGAATGTCAAACAAAATTAGTAATTTGACAGAAACGAAAGCCAGAGTTATTAGGTTAATACTTACATGCCACGGGTCCCTCTTCTACAGTTCATGAGCGTCCACGGACGGGCACGTGACTTTCTAGCAGCCAATCAAAATAACTCATTTATATTTCGACAACACGTGACTTCCGGAATTGAAGGTCGCATATCCAAGTATAATTTTCAAATTTCTTCCTCTTGTCATTCACAAAGCTACTGTGGCAAGACTGTCGTCATTTTATTATAGACCATATTTTTTTGATACATTTTTGCATAATTTCAAGAATGTGCCTTTGGGTTTAGGAATTGTAGAAAACACTTCAAAAATACTTAAAAGCCATCAGTTTTTTTTAAAATATATACTTTATTTAAAAACTAGGTAGCATTGTCTACTCAGTAGAAACTATTAAAACCAAGCATTATACTCTCTTTCTGAGTCTCTCTCTCTCTCCCCCTGAAAGAGAGAGACTCTCGCTCTCAGGGGGAGAGGGAGAGAGAGCGTAAGAGAGAGAGAGAGTAAGAGAGAGCGCGTGAGAGACAGTAAGAAATTTGGCATGTTGTTCATCTAAGGTTGCATTATCTTATCAGTCCAACACCAGCTGATTATTTAAATGTGCCCACTCAAATGTGAATGGAAATTACATATGCTTACTTTCTTTTCTGTTTATTAACCACAACTGATTTGTAAAATTGCATCTGCACTTGGTAAACATTTATGTTCTCATAATACAACTCACATTAGAAATCAGACAGTACAAGAAAAAAATACAAAAAAAAGACAAAGTACAAATAAATCCAAAACAGGGATATATAAAGGGTTATCCAAAGTGCATGTACTGTGTATCGCATACTGCATGCTATTTTCACTGTTTACGGCAGAAGAGCTCACGGGTTCTCAAACTCCCAAGCTCCTCTTCTTCAGTCACCTGTTGGACATGGACTGAATGACGGCAGACCAGTGATGATAGCTCCAGCAGCTCAGAAAATGCACTACAAAAACAATAAGACATCAACATCTTAGTACAAATGAAACCTACTCAAAGTCCAGATACTTTTTAGGATGCAACTGAAATTCTTGTAGGGATTAAAAATAAATCATTTTTAAAGATTGTATTGCTGTCACATCATACTATGAAGTCCATATCAAATAACTTTCCTGTACCTACCTTGACAGCTGGTGACTGATATCCTTTGATGTTTTTTTCATATCCTTAAGGCACTCCAAAGATGTGCTGTTGTCCTCATGGTCTCCTTGTGTACACTCCATCAACAATTTCTCAGTTTGCTTCAGGGAAGTCTCAGCTTTGTCTAAACAGAGAAAATGGATATCCAGTGATTGTCAAACCATCACTTTCTGAAAAAGCAAGGCCTATATATCATTTAATTTTTGCAAAACAGAGCAAATCATTTGGTAATCTTATGTAATTTTTATATGTCAAAGTAAATAATACTACCATTTCACCTAAAGAGGCCTGTGATTTTAGGTTTTGCTCACTTATAGGTTTGAACTAGAGAAAAAATAAATAAATAAATAAATAAATAAAAAACCTACAAAAGAACATCCACACCTCAATCTGATCAACTTTACATTCAAAGAACATTTGGTCCAAACATTTAGGCAGATTTAGATTCTGTAATTTTGTACAACTTCATCCAAAACAGCTCATAAATAAGATAAAGAGGTCAACATGACTCTCTTTAATTATAACTTTTTCTCAGTTTAAAACACAATACCCAGAAATGCTCCTCCATCACCCCCAGTGTAGAAATTCTTGACAGGCAACTCATGACGGGTGGCATCAGTAGCTGACGCAAAGCACTTGTAGTCCTTCGTGAACTGTTTAGCAGCCTCGGCCACAGGTGTCAGTATATCAATCTGATGGAAAAATAATATTAGTTGGGTAATAATTGTGTACCTGTTCCTTTATCAGCACACTTTTTACACATTACATAACAAACTGGTTAATTGGATATTTGTTAGCTCATATCTGGGTAACAAAAACTTTTTTTTTTTTTTGGGTTGAGTGACTTGGTCTCTAAAACTGACATATAATAACTAAGGTTTAATTTAAAAAAAAATTGTACACATTAAAAACATAATTGTAAAAAAGGAGCAAGTGTTCATACCTGCAAATCCAATAGCTCATTGAGCAGCCGCTTCTTCTCTGCCAGAAGGTATTGGCGCTTCTTTTTTTCAACCTCATTATACAGCATGTGTTCTTCTTCCATTTCCATCAGGATCTTTGCTTCTGCCTCAGCCTTGAATTTTGTAGTATTATTTTCCATCTCAAAGAGCATTAAAAAGATACAACCATATCATTTGAATAATGCAAGTACTTTCAAAATATTTTATTCCCAGCACTACACATGGATATGTGTATTTGAGTATACTTTTTAAAGGCATTATTTTACACTCAATTGAATACAGCAAATATTTCCAGCAACTATGAGACAATATGAGAGAAACTTACTTTAGCTGTGAGGTAGGCTAGTAGAAATGTTTGCATCTCAATTATCCGCTTCTCATTTTCTGAATTTCTTGGCATTTCCACTGCATTTTCAATCACAGTTTTATCTTACAGACAGATTAAAAACAACGTGTTAGGGCAAAAACCAGTCAGAAGATAACTCTCAGGGCTGTAGATGTTTTGCTGAATTACCTTTAATGGCAGAAATATCAAAATCTGGTTGAAGGCAGTGCCCATCTGAAAACGTGGACTGGAGAACACTTTTCCCAAGAAGCAATGGACCAGTTTCATGAGACATTGCTACAAGGAAGAGCACATGTACATGCTATTTTGATGCTATAGACTTTATTAAAGAATAATGGGTTGTTGAGAATTGAATAATTATATAATCACTTGATTTAAATTCACAATTTAAAAATTAGAAATATAGTCATGGTAACAGAAAACCAGAGCAATCACCATAATAAAATACTCACACGATGCAACAAGATGTGGGGTTATTGAGCGCCTAGGTGGAGTGCCCACCTTTGGCTTGACACTGGTGGTTTTGGGTGAGGAAGGTCGCAGAGATGCAGCAATCGAATCATTAGTCAGTGAGTTACTCTGTTAATGTAAATGGGGATTAAATTAAAAAAATAAATATAATTAAGTGACGTCAACACTCAAATTTGTAAAAACTAATAAGACAACTGAATCAACAATACACAAGGGAAGCATATTTAAAAATGACACTTTAGGTTCACTGCGAGTAGCAGTTACCATATTATCCTGAAAAAAATAGGAGAAAAAAATAAAACCAGGAAACAAAGAGCAAATATCATTACCTTTGAAAGAGATGCTTTCTCAGCAGCTTGAAGGTATCGAGACTTGACAATAGTACCACTTGCTAAAGATAATGAAGACAAGAGAAATATTACTGAATGAAGTTGCAATATTTCCAATAAAACTCATTTCTGTATGCTTTATATCGTGTTAAGTCATTTAAAAGAGCAAGTTAAAACAACAATTATGCAAATACATGTTGTAAATTTAAATACAAAGAAGACTTATATTTACGTCATCCCGTGGTGCAATTTATGAATGCATGAAGCACAGTTCAGAATGGTGCATCAGCAAAATATTGCAACAACACTAACCATATATTGCTGATAACTTAAAAACTTTCAATGCACTTTGACACTTCACATCCATGAAACTTCTCAGTACTGGACAATATAATAACTAATTTAAACAATCAATGTGATACTAGATTGGTAAGCTACTTTTTGGTAAACCCATACTAAGGAATCCCCAAAAGCCTAAATGTCTCTTTCTGTTAAATCCGGACATCAGTTTGCCTTCGTATGAATTTTAATTTATTTTCTAAATGAGAATTATTTTTAAAGTGAGGGGAAAGGGTTAATGGAAATTGAGGACGTTTGCATATGATTTGATGTAGTGAGACAACCAGACGAACAATCCATTGATATTTTACCATATACTTACATTTGACAGTTTTCTTCCCATTTCCACTGTTGTTGGCTTTATTAGTATTGCTGCTACTCTTCAAACTAAAAAAAAAAAAAAAAAGAAAAGTTTGTCAAATTAATAGATGACTTAACAGATTCCTTGCCAGAGAAAATAAATCCACAAACTAAGACGCCAAGATTTTGTTTAATTAACTATTGTAAAATAAATATTATTCAGGAAAATAATGGTAAACAATTATATCTCATTTTACGTCTTAGTCTCAATTTGTGAACTTAAAGTCAATTAAACGGCCGTCTATTCTCCATCAAATTCCAGTAATTTTAACATAAATACAAATCTTAGAATTGTTAAAAGCTCACTTAAAAGGAAAACGAAAGCACATAAATACCTTTTTTGGTCGGTGGAAACACTTTTAAAAGTACTAGCTGTCGCCGTTGATCTTCTTGACGCCATATTTGCTTTGAAGCAAACCGCCAGTACTTCCACTTATGTAACCGTGAGGAACAAGAATGAAATGTTCGTTCCGCTCGTCTCTTTCCAGAGGTACAAACTTGAAATGCAAGAGGCATTAAAATACATATTGACATACACTGGACTGAAATATTTATACCACTTGGCGATAGATAGATAGATAGATAGATAGATAGATAGATAGATAGATAGATAGATAGATAGATAGATAGATAGATAGA
>JAOWBL010000019.1:15154717-15176487 GCA_028564865.1 Zenarchopterus dispar | reverse complement strand
TAGATAGATAGATAGATAGATAGATAGATAGATAGATAGATAGATAGATAGATAGATAGATAGATAGATAGATTGAAAGAACTTTAAAAATCCATTCTGGAAGGGAGGAAAAAAATATAATTCCAGTATAGGTATAAACATGAAGCCAAGACATGACTATGATTTTCTGTATTGGTCCTTTAAACAACAGGGTTAAATGAATCTGTTGCTGAAGCTGCTCTTGAGCGTGTCAGGTGTGTTTTGCCCTTCACCACTTCCTCCAGGGTGACAAACTTGGAGCCAACAACCAACTCTGCTTTCTTAGTTTATTGAGCATGTTGGCATCCTTGTTTTGATGCCAGCCCCCTAGTATATTGCAGCGAAGAAGATGGTATTTGTAACAACAGACTGATAAAATATTTGGATTATCCTGTTGCATACAAGGAAGGACCTGAGCCTCCTCACAAAGCCAAGGCCCTTTTCAAACAGCCTCTGTATTGGTGGGCCACTTTAGCTGATTCTCCGGTACGACAACCAAGTAGGATGATTTCCAGACCTGTCCCATCACTGAAGAATGAAGAGGGCTTGTGTCTGCTGAATCCATCACTTTCTCTTTCATCTTTGCCACATTCAGCTGAAGGTAATTCTCTCCTCACCAATTCATAAAGGGTTAACCAGGTTCCTGTGCTCCTTGTCTTCAGTGCTCTTCATACAACCCACTAAAGACATGTCAGAGAATTTCTGTAAGTGGCATGACTCAGTGTAGTACTTGAAAAGTCAAAGACCATGAGACAAGCTAAGTGTTGGGTCCGTCCAGTAAGGATTAAGCTCTCTACAGTTGATATTTTATTGCAATTACCCCACTAACCACTGGGTGGGTGTAAGGGTCTGCACTCTTACACAATTTCAGTGTGTAAAGTGCTAGGGTGCCAGCCTGAGGTGGAAACATGTGATACTGTAAACAGATGTCCAAAGGATTACTCTGGATAATTTTTTTGACAAGCACTACAATGCAAAGCTACACAATATTCACTGAAAACTTTACTGTCCAGCAAAGAAAGTTTATGTTAAAGGTGATGAATAAGTTTCTGGCCTTTTAGGTTCAGAAACTTATTCTGATAATTTCTAACTAAAAGGTTAGAATTTGGGATGCAGAATTACATCAGAATCATTTATTGTGATAAGAAAAATCAATGTTCTGTATAAATGAAAAAAAAAATTTCAACAAAACAAAACTCATAAAGCACAGACTGCATGATTAAGGAAGGAGAGGACACATGTATTGGACATGATGCAGCTGTGATGTGTTGTCATTAGAAACACTTCATCATTTTGTATCTTTAATGCCATGACATTTTTCAAATGCTGTGAGAAGGAATCACGAAGGGTATATATTTTAACACAGCAGGTTATTTGGTATTTTACATTTCTTAATTTAGTTTTAACCCGATATGAATTGCAGGAATTGAGGTACTTTACCAAAACATAACATCATATGGGTTTATACTCTCTATAATGAAAATTAAATAAAAGTAAATGTTGGAATAAATAGTCTTGTTACTTTTTAATTTTATTTAGCCATTTCCATCTTCTTATTCTTGATTATGAGTTTAAGTATGTTATGTGCAAACTGAAAATACAATAAAAATATATTAACGTGCTGTACTTTTTTCCCCCTTTTTAGGGTCATGTGATCATTCTACCAAGTAACTGACTGTGTGTATACTTTGCACCAACACAGTGAACTGGACACCCAGCAACTCAAGCCTTTATGCATGTGAATGCATGTGAGCATCTTTATCTCATATGTGAGCATGTTCTTAAAGGGCTCTCTGACATGGAGTTTAGTGCCAATGTGTGTGCACTAGTCTTAGAGAACATAATGGATGTTGATCCTGCCTGTCTTAGCTAGTCTCAAACAATGGCTGGGACAATAGGAAATGAGGTGGGGTGATGAAGGACAAACATTGGTTTGCAGCTACTCCGAATATACTTCCACAGACAGAAGGATAAACCACTAAGTGGTCAACTAAAACTCAAGAGATTAAATATAAGTGTTATAAAAAAAAAACTTAACACTGCAATAAAAGAGGAAAAACATACTCCCGATGTTGTGTCTTCTACCTTCAAAATCGAATAAAGATGAAACATCACAGTGAGTTTAATATCTGTTTGATTTATTCATTTGTTTTATTTTTTTAGTTTTATAAAGTTGACCTGCTGGATAACATCCAGGCTTTGAAAGTAGCTTTACTGTGACCTTTCGACTTTAATAAATTTTCAGAAAAGGTTGAACGCTTGGCATTCCTGTTTTTGTGCATGTATCCTCTCTCTCTCTCTCTCTCTCTCTCTCTCTTGATGGACCCAACACGTGGCTTGTCTCATGGTCTCTCTCTCTCTCTCTCTCTCTCTCTCTCTCTCTCTCTCTCTCTCTGTGTGTGTGTGTGTGTGTGTGTGTGTGTGTGTGTATGTGTGTGTGATAGATAGAGAGCAAGAGAGAGAGAGAGAGAAACTCAGAAACTCCTACCTTATATTATCAGTCTGTGTAAAGGATCAAAGTAATAAAGCCCTGCTGCTGGCTGGTGTGTCTGCGTGTTAGCTGTCCATCTCTCACCACCAGGCAATGCCAGCACCAATGGGTGCTTTGAGAAGAGTGCTCTTGGTGAAGGTGATATGAGCAGTGGAGACTCTTTGAGTCAAGGCAGTAATGACATAAAAAGTTTTACAGTTAAAATGGCTTTATTTTGCTTTGTTTTTCAATTAAAGTAAAATCCTAGATTGAGTCTTAAACAGAGGGGCTGAAGTGGAAGAGTGAGAAGTACACGCTGAGAGACAGTGTTATAAGAAGACAGCTAATGACTGAATGAGAGTCCTTGTCTTTTTATTTCTTTTCATCGCCCACCTTGCTTCCCTTTCTATCTGTTCTGAAACTCTGACGTCCAGCGAAGGTTTTATTTATGTCACTGTGACCTCATTGATACTCTGGTCTGCCACTTGACGACTGAAAAAAAAGGGGAAAAAAAGCATATGAAACAGCCCTAAACATGTGTGCTCACATGATTACACACACAACCAGTCTGTGCCCCTCTTTCTTTTGTGGTGAGCTGTTACTCATCACTCAGTCTGCCAGTCTGGTCCACATAACCTACCAGGAATGCTTCAGATACACAGCACCTCTTATAGAAAAGCCAACAAGCAGGATCTGCATCATTCAGCTGGATGTCTGTGTTAGATTAAAAGGTTCTGCATCTGATCAACGTATTGTTGCATGGCACAGAAAATGTTCAGCCTGGAGTAGATCAGTTCATACTTATATATATATTTACCATTGTCATTTGTAAGTGAAGGTATATGTATCTTCTCAATTTTCGTTTTCAGCATGTTAATAGAGGAGAAAACAAACAAACAGGACAATTCATGGGTGTATAATTTCCACTATTTGCTCTTTTGTCAGTGAACCTTCTTACAGAAACTAGGTAAAGCAGGCAGTGTCATCAAGCCTCTCTCTGTTGGCTTTGGTGTTTTAGTGCAATGTTTATTCACACTCTTCCCTGCTCTTCCCACACTCCTTGCTGTTCATTTTGTCCTATTTTTCCACATCACTTCCAAATTTGTAAACCTCAGGTGTATCATAATTTGTTGATAGCCCTGTATGACACATTTTTTAAAAGAATAGTTCAAATAAGGTTGGAAAGTAGTTTGTTTTTCATTTGTAACTGTCAGGATAAGTTTAGCATAAAGACATCCAATGTAGCATGTGATATTGGTAACCCGTTAATTACTAGTATGCAGATTTTTCTTCTTTTTTTCTTAAAAGGTTCAGCTTAACTGTTTTTTACATTTATTTCTTCTCGGTCTTTCTCCTCTTTTCTTTAATTTAAGGTTCACAATGTTAATTTGAGGAACAATTATTGCATTTATTTTATAACCCCCATTTCAGTAAAGTTAGGATGCTGTATAAAACGTAAATAAAAACAGAATGCAATGATTTAAAAATCTCATAAAGTCATATTTTATTCCCAATAGAACATAAATAATTCATCAGATGTCAAAACTGAGATTTTTTTTTTAAATGGAAAATATTAGCACATTTTGAGTGTGATGAAAGCAGCATGTCTCAAAGAAGTTGGAATAGGGGCAATAAAAAGTTACTGGGAAATAACTGGCACAAATGAAACAACTGGAGGAACATTTGACAACTAATTTAGCTCTCGGGTTCAAAGATGGGAGGCTCACTGAAATCTGCAACAAATTTTGTCAAAAATTGAGGAACCATTTCAGGACAACCTTCTTCAACATAAAATTGCAAAGACTTTGACATTTCCGCCATCGACAGTGTGTAATATCACCAAACAGTTTACAGAATTAGGAGGAATCTTCATGTGCAAGTGATCTTCAGGAATTGCATTAAAAACAGACATGATGAGAGGGACCAGCCTGTTATGACTGCTTAGTTCAAAAGTCTGCCTATGTGGGGTTGCATGAGTGTCTATGATATGGGAAGCTCACACATCTGGAAGGTCATAACTTCTTTTGAGAATCGTTGCTGCCATCAAATCAAATTTAAAGTTGACTAATATTTTCCATGAAATGGAAAAAATGTCTCAGTTTTGATGTCAGATATGTCGTTTATGTGTACTGGGAAAAATATGGCTTAATGACATTTGCAAATCACTGAATTCTGTTTTTATTTACATTTTATACAGCATCCCAACTTTTTCTGAAACTTGGGTTGTAATTTTCAGAATATAAATGTATTTTTTTCCCACAATACACACTCATAAAGTACAAAGGTCCTGCCAGGCAAGTCTCATCACTAAGCGGCCATCATGGTAATGCCTCAGTGTTTGGAAGATCACATTTCAGTTTGGTCATGACTACATAGAAAATATCTGTATGAAATCTGGCATGAAATCGAAAAAGAACATTGCATATAAAATTAAAAAAAAAAAAAGTTGTTGAAGCAATATTTCTTGTCAAACTGTAGCTATCTTGGAAATGTCTTCTTGTGACATCTTGTGGCTTAAAGTGCAAACTGCAACCAAATGAGCACTTTCAACATAATCATCAAAAAAGGATGTTGCTGAAAGATGTGAAAAGGCCACATTCAAGCCACTGTTTGGTTTGAACTTTCTGGGCTGCTGTAGAAACATGGTGGCTGGAGTCAAATAATTTATTGATATAATTTATCAGAAGAACACTGACTGGCCTTGCCTTCTCTTCACACAAAGCGATCTCATTCAAGACTGTTCTTCTAGTTCCTCAGTGTTGGAAAAAGCTACCAGTTTCTAAAAGAGCTGAGCTGTCACCCTCCCCCCTTTGTTCGCAAATGAAAAGATGTTAATGAATATCAACTGAAGTTTTTTGATCGTGAGCCCTAAAATGAAGTTATTGCTAAATGTAGGCAGTTACGTGAACAATGTTGCTGACATGAAACAACAGTGATTCTGATTCAAATAACAAGAGCTCGTGAACAAATGTCCCAGTGAGACACAGTTTGGATACAAAGTTCTCATAAGAGTTATATTCTCAAAGTTTAGGCTGCTTACATCAGCAGCTTTAGACAGGCATGTGAGCATATGCTTTAATTGTTTATTGTCTATTCACAAATTAAATGAGACAGCCAGAGCAGAAAGAGTGATGAAACTGGTAGGAGAGGGCGTAAACAAAAGATTGTGACATAATGCTGCTTACTTATGAGATTGGGGTGAGCCTGGGAGTTAAAATATTCCAGAGCCAGGGGAGTGACTGAGCTGGTGAGAGAAAGGGTAAACAGAGCAGGATACTGCCTGATTCTGGCTGAACGAGACATGTGCAGCACCATCACGACTTATTATGGGACAAAAAAAAGTCTCTTAAACAAGATGAGTAGGTGAACAAATTCAAATGAGCAATGGAAATAAACAGAGTTCCTAAAAAGTAGATGAACTGGTACAAATCTCAGTTGAATGTTGGTGTCAGGACACAACACACAATGGGTTTCATATTTTTGTTGTAATAGTAATACTTGTGCTAGAACGGGTCCTTTTTACTCCAAACTCATCATATGTTGAAACTTGGTCTTCAAAGTGTAAATACCAATAAAAGCTTCATTTTTGGATGTGCAGAATTCTCAGAGTTGCCATTACAACAATTATGGGATACATTTCCATTGAAATGTATAAATGATCAGCAAAAATTTAACCTGAACAAATACCACAGAATCCAACCACAATGTTTTCCGAACTGTAACTTGGCGCTCATACAGTGAAAGAAGTAAAAAGGGAAAAAATAAATAATTAAAATAAGAAGAGAAAAGCAGATAAGGTGTGTCCCAAACACACTTCCTAAGCTTGAGCGTCAGGTGACAATGGCTTTAGCTTCAATTTTCACCAAAGAAAGATAACTGGGAATATTTAGCTGTAGAGCCACTCTCAGTGGATGAAAAAGTGACTTAAAAGGGGTACCCACTCTGAAAACTGAAATAAAGTGCTTTTTAATCAAGTGTCAGTATGTGATAAAATTTGGAATCAGGATGTGTTGGATACTTGTATTTAGCCATATTTACATTGTCTCTGTCAACATGTTTTATTAATCTCCCTATGTCTTATCCACATACTATGGGATGTCTGAAAAATGTTTATTTTCTTCTTTTTATTGTAACCCTTTTGTAGATTTTTCAATGCACTTTAGGTTTTGTCTGTCAATAAATGCAGACTTTAATCACTCAGCACATCTTTTTTTTTTTTACATAAATCCCTTTGAGTTCGTTTTTTATTTAAATTTTAAAACAGGAAAATTAAAAAATATATATCTGAAAATGTGTCCAGAGTCTGAAAAGCTGTGTTTTTCCTCCTATTACCTCATGTTATTCTTCCTACAGCCAACTTTGTTCAGTTTTAAAACAAGATGACAGAGTTTTGGTACCGAGGGTACCAGAACATGTCAGAACTCTCCATCCTGGATGGCTCAGGTCAGAGAAGTTGATGCCATCTCTGGTATAGATAATATAAAGCTTCTTTTTCATCTTTTTTTTTTTTTTAAGATTGCCTTTGTGAATTCAGCTCTGTGTTGTGTTTGAGAAGAAATTTTCCACAGTAATGTTTTGTCCGTGTTGGTTACATCAGCATTAACCAAATGGCGATCATGGGTGTCCACCTTAGATTTATGCCCATTTGCAGTCCTCCACATATATTGAAAAATGATATTAAAACAATGTCAAAGGAGAAATACAAAAGTCTTTTCCAGTGTTCCTTTAAGGAAATGTTTCAAAACATTTCAGTGATTTCATTCAATGATTTTTTCCCCATGCATTTGTTGACAAAGTGGAGATCTTCTGTCCATCATTCCTATTGAGACCCAGAGGACCTTTCATCAAAACTGCTTTTGTACTAAATCTCCTTTACAGAAAACTGCTAACACCAAACACCAATTTGGAGTACTTTTTATTTTTCGCTTTTACATCTTAACTAGCATGAAATTGCACCTGAAATGCAAGAATTGAGATCTACTAATAAAGTAAATGAACTTAACAAGAGAAGAAACATGAACAATCTTGACATTTAATCTTCATACTATTTTCAAAAATAAACAAAAGTTCAAGATATATATTTTTTAAAAACACTGCATTATTTTTATTTTTGTTTTATTAGCATTGTCCATATCATCCCAACTTTTTCTGATTTAGGGTTATAAGCATATTTGCCAAACTGTTAAATTATTCTTTGTATGATGCCAATGAATCATCTGTATTTTGCAAACACTTAGCCTGTCAAAAGTAAAAATACTGCTGAAAGCTAAAACTGATGTATTCTCTCAGTAATCTGATTTTATCCCTCAAAGAACGACTGGAACCCCTGTTGAAAGAAGGGCTCAAGATTTTTAGACGTCATCACATAGTCTGGAGTCACGCTTTCCACTTTGTGCTCCTACCGCTCACATCCTAATTGTTTAATTACAGCGCTTATCTCAGCCCGCTGTGACCTCAGAACTGTGGTCACTCTTGTGAGTGCTTCAAGCCACTTCTCTCTCTGCATCCCTTAAGGCTGGTGGATTTCCTGGGGTGGGGGGCGGTGTTATTTTCTAGGTGGAAGAACTCCCGGATCTGGTCTTGAGCATTATCCTGAGAGGTCAAAACCTAATGATCCACAATAAAAGGAAAAGTTGCAGAAAAGATAGTATTTTATGCACTGTGAAGAGGCTTTTGTTCAACTGTCAACAGTGAATTTAAAACATCAGCTAGATACTCGTAAAGAAGTTTGAAAAATTTAGAAATTAGTATGTTGATTGTATCATTTAAGTTTGTTCAAACACATTTGTACTTTTTTTGAAAATTATAAATGGGCAGCATATAAACATGGCATGATTAGCTGTGTGTGTGCGTGTGTGTAGGTGAATGTGTGTGTGTGAGAACCCTGTTCAGTGCTTTAGCAGAGCAGTGTAGCGTGCAGTGCAGGAGTGAGCAGAGGCAGCCCAGGCCAGCGCAGCACCAGTACTCTGGTAATCCCTACGTTTTCAGGAGCCCTGGCCCGTACTTGATGAGCTTGAGCAAGAAAAAGGTTGCGCGCTCTCTCATGTGCGTCCCTCTCTCTGTGTCTCCCTGTCTTTCTGTCTCTCACTCTTTCATTCCCCCTCTTTTTCTCATGCTCCCCCTCCTTCTCATCCCCTGGAGCCACTGTTCGAATGAATGGATTCCAAGTGTTGACTCAGCAACTTCATCTGCTCCTCTCACCCGTCGTACATCTCGGTAGCTATTTCATCACATGGGGGAGGAAACCTGCAGAGCTGATGTTTAATGTCCAATAATTAGGAAATTTTGCTTTGAATATGGATGTTAATTTTTTTTTTTTTGATTAAATTGATGTTCTTAGTAAAACGGCAGATATTTAAGTTAAGCTTAACTTTGTGATGATTTTCTCTAATTGTGTTCAAGTTTTTTTCTTTATCACAAAAACAGTGTACATAAACTACTCCAACTTCACACCGCTTCTCTGGAGTCATGCTCAGTTAAGATGGACTTTGTCAAAGTGTCAAATTCTCCTGTGGTCTCAACAGATGTGTCGTCCTCTAAGCCGATGAGGTCATAAACTAAGAGATTTGATATCAACATACAATTCAAAAGCCATCATCTGTGGCAGTAGAGGGGCACATCAGTGGCTAAAGTATGTGTAACTTAAGCAGCTGAAAAGGGTTCAACATGCTGCCATCCAGATGACGTCTTCCTCCGGGAAGGCTTGGATTACCGTGTCATGACTCGGCAGTAAAAGAGTCCAGATGCTGAAACTGGTCTGCCTACAGTCCTGATCTGCCCACAGAAAGCATTCTGTGCATTATGAAATCAAAATTTGATTCAAGTAAGCCCTAATTAATCAGCACATATTTTTCATAAAGGAAATAATGTTTTTCAATATTTCAGTAATATATATATATATATATATATATTAAAGAAACCAAATGAATCCCTGTTACTTAAGGTTACTGTGGTGGCATGAGTTGGCTAGTTGAAGCAACTATTCTTTAGACTCACAGCTGGCAGGACTCTCACTCTCGAACAGAAAATTTACCACAGTTTCGTTCTCACTACAGCAAATTTGCTGCTTTTCCACAGTTTGTAAGCATTGTTGGTCACATTTTGCATTCAGGGTTTCAGCTTCTGTGCCTTATTTTCTCAAAAATATCCATCCAGCTATTATCTTTATCTCTTTATTTCCATTAAGGTCTGAGGGATATACTGGAGTCGATCCCAAATTTGTTTGGGCGAAAAGGATGGCTACACCCTGGACAGGCCACCAGTGCACTTTAAAAAAAAAAAAAACATACACAGGGATAAGTTTATGAATATGTCCAGTAAGGTGTCTATTCTGTTCATGTGACTGAGAAACAATTCTGTACTGAGGTGCAGGGAGGTGTGGGGAGGCTCTGACACGATAGTTTGGGAGGGGATTAGCAAGAGCCTGGGGGCCCCGAGGCAGAGGACCTTGTTTCCTGGCCTGAGCCCCTGTTTGTCCTGCCTGACCTGGCAGCTCTGGGGGCAGATCCTGCTTGGATACATCCCCGCTCCCACGCCTGTCTGAAGCTGTTAGCCACTGGCTGTGAGTAGCTAGCTGGGCTTAGTGATGTCTGAGCTGCGGCTGGGTGGGGAGGGGGTCCAGTCATCTGTGGGAGGGGGTTCCCAGCTGCTGTGTGTTGGCAGAGAGCGGGTGACGGTGAAACAGGCATCTGGCAGAATAGTGGGAGGGGATGATTAACAACTTTTGTTTGGCTATGGTCAACATAGTTGTATGTTAGGTCAGGGGAGTCTGTGATCTTGCCTCTTGTGAACATTTACCTGTGATTTTTTTTTTTTTTGTCCTTTGCTTTTTAACATGGAATGCATGTGCAGTTAAGTCAACGTGATGAAAAAGCCACCACGAAGCTTTAACTAAAATGTTGAGCCGGACTCCGGTGTGTCACTCAGGGCTGTTTTATTGAGTAAACTTAGTGCTGGTTTGTTGATTTCCCTCCTTCACTCCACTTGATCCTCACTCATTTGTTGGGTTGTTGATAGAAATGGCTATGAACTTGCTCACTGCAAGAGTTATAACAAAATAGTTCCAACTGTGTCCTCTGCAAACCTACACACAGTGTGCCACGCATTTATTCAGGCCTTCCTTCAATTTTCTGCCTCTGTGTCATCAAGTTTTCAAATTATCATGCAACATCCCAATCCACCATCAACACTGGGAGGCTGCCTGATGGGCAAGCGTTATCCATTTACATCAACACGCCTCGCCATGCTGTTAAAGCTGACGGTGGTTGATGCTAGTTAAGCGTAGCCCTCTGTTTCTCTGAATAATCAAACAGGACTACCACTATCTGGTGCTTAAAGGGTGTGTGCACAAGAGTGTTTTCACTCCAAAATCCATAAGATAACACATTCCCATTCCACCAAAGGGAGACTGTTTGATTATCCCTGTCAAAAAATGAAAATGAAATAGAAGGATATTTACTTTTCTTCCCCAAAAGCTTTGATAGCTCAATTGCTTGTTTTCAGCGGCTTGTTATTATTTTTCAATTGGTGGATTGGCGGTTGGGTTTTGAGGAGAATGGCTCAGCTCTGTGTGTGTTGTTTTTGCCCTAGATATACACACAGCTGTTGGTGAAAGGCCAGAGAGTAGCAGAGATTCAGAGAAAGGATCACTAATGCTAAAGTTTTATTCCTGTCTACAAAATGAGATAACCAGTTTAGAGCCGGTAGGGGATAAAGGGCTTCAGGAGTCAATACTTTGAGCATCACAGGAGGTTTACTAGTTGGAGATCAGAAAATTTCTTTTTTCCTTTTGAAAGAACAGGTTAAAAAGAAATGCAGCACTATTACAATTATTATTTATGCCTATATATACCTATTAGTGAATGCAGGCTACTGTAATAAGTCCAAATAAGTAGGAAAAAAAGGGGGATTTTCGAGTGGATAGGTGGGTGGGTTGTGGGTCCTCATGCCTCCGTCGTCACTGTGGACCCAGTGGCGTCACTACTCCGCTGTCTTATAAAACTGTCAACGCCTTTCTCTCACCTGGACTGACACACACACACGCACACACGCACACCTAACAGCCGGGCAGGACAAGGGCTATTTTTGTCCGGAGCAAAGCCGGCAGCCAGAGGTAAATTACGCACCTATCAGTTTTCTCTGTGGGTATTTTACCTCCAGTTGATATTCTCGACTCAAAGAAGAACACTGTTGTTTCTTTTATGAATCTGGCAAATTATTCTTACTTCTCTGGCATGTGCAACATGACCGCAGAGCACTCGCCCGCCGAGGCAAGTCCTGTCGTCATGTCTCCAAACGTGAGCCTGGACTCGCCGCTGCCTCTTCCGCCGCCCGGGATGCTGCAGGCCCGGCCAAAGGACGGCATTTTGATCAAATCGGAACCACGGGGGAACAGTCCCAGCACGGAGGAGGGAGTCGCTGTAGGCCAGACCGAGGAGCACCTGCCCACAGGCAGCCGGCGCAGGAAGAGGCCCGTCCAGAGGGGGAAGCCTCCCTACAGCTACATCGCTCTCATCGCCATGGCCATTGCCAACTCCCCAGAGAGGAAGCTCACCTTGGGGGGCATTTATAAGTTCATCATGGAGCGTTTTCCTTTCTACAGAGAAAACTCAAAGAAGTGGCAAAACTCAATCCGCCACAACCTGACCCTGAACGACTGTTTTGTGAAGATCCCCAGGGAGCCCGGCAGGCCAGGTAAAGGCAACTACTGGACGTTGGACCCCGCGGCTGAGGACATGTTTGATAACGGAAGCTTTTTGAGGAGAAGGAAAAGATTCAAGCGCACAGATGTGAGCACCTATCCGGGCTATATGCAGAGCTCCAGTGCGTTTACTCCGACACCAATGGGTAGGCCGACGTACCCCAACAGCCTGTACGCCGGGATAGGTTCGGGCTATGGTTCCCAGCTGACAGCCTCATCCCCGCATCCGGCCATGCTGCATCATTACCAGACCCCTGCCGGGGTCGCCCAAGGACAGCCGCGCATGTTCAGCATCGACAACATCATCAGCCAGCAGGCGGTGGTGCACGGCGGCGCGGCCGGTGATCTGGGCTCCCAGACGCTGGGGCTGGGCGCTGGTGACCTGGGTACCATGACCTCCAGCTGCTCCTTATCCGCCGCCGATCCTTCTGCGTCCTTCCAGACCCAGACTGTAAACCCGTCAGCGAACATGCTGAGCAGAAACAGCGGGAACCTCTCTTCCAACCTGACCGCCGGGTATCCTTACTCCTCTTCCTCTCCTCCAAACCTACCCTCCATGAGCCAGTCCGGGTTCTCCCCGGGAAGCTCTCAAGTCTACTGCTCGGGAAACCGGCTGTCCCTGCCGGCCCTGCGCCCCAGCTCCTGCGCCGAGCACACGGAGCAGCTGTTGGGCCTGTCGAGCCCCATGAACTCCTACAACAACAGCTACATGAGACAGAGCAACTTTGCGTCAGGACTAGAGCGCTATATGTGAGAGCTTGTGTATTAATAAAGAAAGAAGAGATACACTATCAGTTAATATGGAAATCACTGAAGTATTGCATTGAATCACAGATGTGTTGAAATTCAGGAAAGAAGTGACGCAACATGACCGAGCCTCAGAATAAAACATTCCAGTTTATAAAGACGCGAAGCCATTCACATCCGTTTGACACATTCCATCACTGTATCCTCTGATGTTATGTTGTTTCATACTGAGTGCCTTCGTTCTTAGTGTCTTAAAAAAAGATCTAATCAAAAACGGATATTTTTTTATGTGTAAATAGCTTCTCAGTGTAAATATTTTATTCAAAGAAGAAAGGTGTCGTTTATGTAAAAAAAAAAATTAGTTAAATGAAAATATATATATTTTCATTTTTTAATTGAGCAACAAGACACATTTGCTTTCAGTGTAACTCAAGGTTTCATATGAGCAATTAATGAGTAAAATATAGCCTAATAATAAGAAGAAAGTCTATGTAATGGTTAATTTAATTTTTAGTTACAAAAACCAATAAGATAAAAGGCAAATTATTTCATAAAACCTGTTCTATGTTATACTCTTCAGACTTTATTGCAATGGGCTGTTATTTATTTTGTTGAATAAAAGTGTCTTTAAAGCTTTCAGATTTAAAATTTGTATTTGCTGGCAGATAATTTTCAAGGGTTCTGTAAAGTCTGTATGATTAGAATAACAGGCCTGTAAAATCTTTCATGTATTTTACTTTGGTTCCAAATGTGTTTGGGGGACTATTGATTATTGAATAGAAATTACAGAACATCCAGGTTGGAAATTATCACAGGCTGAAAAGATCAATGTCAAACAATAAGTTGACTCAGGCCCTCCAGGCCCAATTTCTGTGAATTCCTGCAGCGACTTTGCAATTTTCTTTCTTTCTTTTTTTCTTTTCTTTTCTTTTTTTGTTTTTGTTTTTGTTACATCTGTGTTATGTCATCAGCTTCTGTACAGAAATGATTTACTTCATTAAGTTGTTGGCCTCTTCTCATTATTGATCAAAATTTCCATCTGATTCTGTAGTGTTTATTATTATTCAGTTATTTTGTTTCATTTATCTTTTGAGAATAAATTCAAGTATTGGAAATTTATTTGAGCCATTTCATATATACAATATCGGTTAACTGATGAAACTTGAAAAACTATGTAAAAACAATTTACAATTGTTGCTTTATGTTAGAGCCAAAGAAAATGATGATGAATTAATTGTTAATTGTGGACTACTGTCATCATCATGGCAATAAGAACAGATAAAAAGGGGTTTGATAAATAAAATAGTGATAAAGCAAACACAGTGAAAGGCAGATCATAATAGATTTGTAGCTCTGAGTAAGTTTAAGTGTCATTTTTGGTTTAGACATCCTTCTGAGTTAAAATTCAAATCAGTGCCTTTCACGCATGACATGGAAACCTCAGTCAGGATGGTCAGATTCAGAATATGGTCTGGTTCTTGATCAAATATCCATCAGAATAGTTTAGCAGCATCTCTTAGGCCTGCATTATTAACTGTGATGGAAACTCTGCTAGATTGATTAAACAATATTTGGTCTTTTTTTTCTTTTAAATTCTGATTTGATTAACTAGATGCATAATTGTTGATTTGGGACAGTTTTGAGACTTGACTCAAAGAGGCAGATAATTTATGTCACAATTTAAAAATGTATAGATTAAAGCTTGATTTGGGATATGGTATGATTCCTTGTGCTACATATTTCATATATCAGTTTTGCCTAAGCCCAACTCTGTAGATGCAACAGAGATCTTTCACTCAGAAAAAAAGGGCAAACAAACAAAGTAGATCCAACCAAAACTGTTTCGTTATCCAGCTATTTAACACCAAAGACTGGCTGCAGTTGTATTCACACATTGAGCTTTCAGATTACTCTAGTGTACTGTGTGTTATATATTATTAAATCTTTCACTTGCACAGAAAAGGTAAGTCGTGAGTCTTCTTATTCATATACAAAACAACACCCAACATAACAGTAGTTTATAAACAATATAACAAGACATATGTGTAATAACATGACAACAACCTAATGAAAAGAAAATCAGTAAGCGTCATACTACACCGTTCGACTTGAAGCCCAGCACTTATCTTCTCTTTCAGACTTTACACTTCGAAAACACCAGTGTGCCCATGGCTAAAGCGCATCACTTAGACAACAGAGGCTTTAAAAACAAATGTCATACGAGTCACTCTTTCATAAAAAATATCATTTGCATCTGAGTTTTTGCTTCTCTGTTGTCGTCTCACAATACTTTACCTTTTTTTGACGCTAAAGTTTCGCTTCAAACACGTTTTTGGCACAATGTTGCATAAATTAAGAGTGTAATTTTTCCGCCAGCAGGGGGCGCGTCAACACCACAAACTACGGAGATGAGAAGCGCGTCTACTCTGGACAATCAGGTAAAACAAGAACCAGTGAACCTTAGGTAAGATGTGAAGACTGAAATGACATGATTAAATGTCCCAAATTCAAAATGTAACTCATAAAACCACGGCATTAAAAACTAATCTCGTTTTAAAAATGAATGCGTAGTTTGTTTTTAATAACAATAATGGAAAGGACTATTATTACCTAATATTTTTAATATTAAACAAAACAATCGTATCTATTAAGTATTGATTCATGTATTATTTTTAGAAGTGAGTCATTAATTAATTTATTTTATTCTATTTTAATTTTAGGAAGACATATATGACAAAAGCTACTTTGAATACACTGCTCACAGCAGAAGAGATCGAATAGTTTTGTTAATATCCAGTACGTCGTGTATATTTGTTTATCTTTTTTGGATCCTTTAGGTCATCTAAAAAATTGATGATTACCTTTTGAATTCATCTCCACATCACATGGATCATAGATCTTCAAGAGAAATTAATTCGGGAATCCGGGAATGAAGTATAGCCATAACATGTGGCCTGTGTTTAGGGGGGAAATAAATAAATAAATAAATAAATAAATAAATAAATAAATAAATAAATAAATAAATAAATAAATAGTTTGTCAAATGAGTTATATAATTAAATAAAGTGCTTGAAAAGAGAACTGCGCCATGCCTGCCGGGCAGCTGTCTGGCAGGTTTCAGTTTGTTTATCCTGCATCTTTACAGGCTCGTCGCTCGCAGCTCTGACACCCTTGAACCAGTCACAGCTTCTGTTTTGTTTTGTTTGTTTATTTGTTGTTGTTGTTTTTACGTCTCCTGCCTTGAACCTCTGTCCTCAGTGAAACAATGATGCCATTTAAAATTTAAACAATCCAATCCAACAAACCGGGCAGCGATATCGTTCAAAATAGGTCTCCATCTTCCACAGCCCATCAAGGAAAGGGTATCAAAACCATCGTGCCTTTTCACCTACAGGTGTGACTAACGAGGCGATGACAGGATCGCATCAGGTTCAATAACTCCGCAGGATAATTCACTAGAATGTCTGCTGCTCTAAATACCCCAAAATCCCATTGTCATCCTCCGTCCTTTCACTGCTGACGAGCAGGCTGCAGCTGTGAGTGAAAACACCAACTTATGTTCTGTTTAAATTAGGCAGAACATGCAGTTAGACAATGTTCTGTGTTGTTGACAAGGAAAACAGGAAACCTGGAGAGAAATCGGCTATCCGGTTTGTTACGCAGCTGGTCAAAACCTTGAAGAAAGAATTAATTCATGCACCCAAATCGGGCTATTCAATATTTAGTAGCACCAAAATACTTGTTTGTAGAACAGGCAAGACTGAACGAAAACAAAGATGAGTTCATTTGTTTAAAGTCATGCTAAGATTATTTTATCCTCGAGGTGCTTATCTGTGTTTAATGCGAGGATTACCCAAATTAATTGCATTTTAGTTGAATTCAACAAATATAATTTTATATATGACATAGTTATGAAATGTCAGGTATTTCAATTTTTTTGTTTGTGTTTTTTCATAAAAAAAACTCTTTTGTTCTTTAAATTTACTTTTGCTTACAATGAAGATGGGAGTGAGTGAGATTTCCGCCTGTCAATCAAAACTTGAGTACATAAACAAGTCCATGGCTAACAGCCAGCGTGGGAGCAAACAGTGACACCAGCATTTATTGTCCTTTTCTTTTAGTTGTGTTACTCTTCTTTTAACGATCGATACCAAATATTCGAAAGCAAGTCGAAGAAATCCAAATATTTCTTTTTTTCTGTAAAGAATGCCCGTCCAGTTCCTGGTAACGTTGACTCAAACACCACGTGATCAGCGTGGTCCTATAAATACCTTTTGAGAGCTTGGGAGGATACTGTGACAGTGTGGCTGGATACCTAGTTAAACCCGTGCGTAAAAGCTATTTTGGAGAGACATCTGGATATCCAAAAGTAGCGCTGTAAACCATCCATGCGTAAAATGATCACGGACGGAATCCATTGCATCTGAAGAAAACACAAGATATAATCGGCGCAAGAAGCTGACTTCTTCCCAGTGTGGCTTTTACGCCTGACAGTCCCAAGTTTTCTCTATGAGAGCCTCGTACGGCCCTGCTCGCGCAGCCGCGGACGCCAAGGAGTCGCCAGAATCACAGGTCAAAGAGTTCCTTGTCTTTTTCATAGATTCTAGCCATGCGTTCATTCAGTAGTTGGAGATAAATCTGCAGCAAAAGCCTGGTGTGGTTGCAGGGAGAGAAAGAGGTGTGTCTGTGCGCTCTGGCTCCGTAGCCTGACCAGACGAAAGAAGTCAGGCTTCTGGGAAAGAGAGGGAAGGAGAAACGCTGTCTCCAAGGATGACTTTAGGGACGGATATGTCCGACAGCTCTGCATTGTCCGAAGATGTGGACATCGATGTGGTTGGAGGTGACATAACCGTCGGGAAAGACGGAAAATACATTCACCACGAGTTCAACTTGGACAATGACTCGGACGATAATTACTCGCAGAATGCGGTCGACAGGGTTTCCTCTCCCGGGCTCAGCAGTTCCGACTGTCCGTCAGAGCAGCTGGGATCCACAGCAGAGACTGGGACTGTGATCGGGGACAAACCCAGAAAAAGTGCACTTGTGAAACCTCCCTACTCTTACATCGCCCTGATCACCATGGCCATCTTGCAGAGCCCCAAGAAACGTCTCACACTCAGCGAGATCTGCGAGTTTATCAGCAATAGATTCCCTTACTACCGGGAAAAATTCCCCGCGTGGCAAAACTCTATTCGCCACAATCTTTCCCTAAATGACTGCTTTGTAAAAATCCCACGGGAGCCCGGCAACCCCGGAAAGGGCAACTACTGGACCCTGGACCCGGACTCCGCAGACATGTTCGACAACGGGAGCTTCTTGCGCAGAAGGAAGCGCTTCAAGAGGCACCAAAACGCTGAAATCCTCAGGGACTCCGGCGGCTTTCTACCTGGGTTTGGATACGGAGCGTATGGATACAACTATGGACTTCAGCTGCAGAACTTCCACGCAGCCCATAACCCTTATCACCCACACCACACAGGTGGCTCATTCCCGTTCCCCAACGCGCCCTGCACCTTGCCCTCATCAGCCTCCATATTCCCCGCGCCACATCACCTGCCCTCTCTTTTAGGGGCCGATTTAAGAAAGACTTTTTACCCTCAACTGAGCCCTTCATTGCCGCCCCTCAAGACGGACTCCAGCACCCCGAGTCGACCATCTTTCTCCATTGATAATATCATCGGAGCGGCCAACTCCACCAGCTCTTCATACGGCTCGCAGACGGGCAGCCAGGCGCAGATCCTGGCCATGCTGACCCCGGCACTCGCCTCCGCTTCCAGTCATTTGAACTTATCACAGGAGAGCATATTACAGCCAGGGGCACAAAGTCAGACTTTTCCCACCAAAAACCCGACAATGAACACTTGTCCATATTAAGAAAAAGAGAGTTAGAGAAAAGAAAGAAAGAAAGAAAAAAACTTAGCCTATGAAAAAAATTGTGACGTCGTCCTATGTGAAGGTAGGGTGAACTTTCTTGCTGAAGTAAGAGTGTTTTCGGATCTCCAAGTTTCCTAACAATGTAAGAGGAGAGCAACGTTTATTTATGACTTGTACATATGTATAATATTGAAATACAGAAGCAGGAACAACTCGAAGAAAGATCTATTAAGAAAAACAACAAAAAACGCCGATCTGCAACATGCTATGCGGCCTTCATTTTGAATGAAGAAGCAAATTCTGATATTTTAAGTTAAAGCTTTCACCAATGACCGCAAAGATCATTTCCATTTTTTTTATAAATATAACTGAGAAATTTATTTTGATTCATATTGTGTTTATTTCGTGCGTCGTGAGAAAGTGGTACTGTTGTATTTTAGGCTGACAAGAGACGGCAAACTCAGGTTTTACTTAGAAAGCACATGGAGACAAAGGGGTGTTTCTGACATTAAAAAAGGAGGAAAAAAATCCACTCTCACTCCCCTTGAATCTTTTTGACATGGTGAACTTGTGACGAAATCATTTCACGCTGCCAGTGGACACGTAGATTGTGTGATTTTTGGTATTACGTGGTGTAATACCTGTCTCAGTCGTTTAATTGTTCGTCCCTCCCTATTCACAATTTAATCTGTGAAGCATACCGTTTGTTATGTGTTGTCAATAGATAAACACTTAAATGTTCATAGGTCATTTTTTGTTGTAATGACGAGATTAATAAATGTTTGTGAATTTAAAACGAGAAAAATCGTTACTTGTTTATTGCATTGCAGAGGTCCTTCTCAAAATGGTTCGATAAAATAGACTAAGCAGCAGTGCAATGATTGAAGTCAGTGCTGTTTTTGTAACCACTTTCATTGTACTTTTTATGCACATGTTTGGAAAGGTTTCCTAACCACTGAAATTGCAGGGTTTCAGTCTAAACTAGATTTATTTGCGGGGTTACAACACGGACAGAATTTATTTCACTAATCTATTTTCACTTACGGCGCAAATGCGCCATAATAAGCCGTAATAATAACCCTGCGTGTTCCAGATAGAAAGCCCCCCCCCCAATCCAAGTTATTCAGGTGTGGATCGAGCCAATTAAACCAATCTTACTTCTCGGATTTGCAGTAAATGAAGCTTCCCAATTTAGGTGTGAGAAATGCACACAATCCCTTAAATGTTTCCAACACAACTTGATGTATGTGACATTGATGAATATCACGCAACAGTGGGCAAATATGCCTCTTGTGTGGCTGCTGCTCGTTTGTAAAGGACCATTTTCCAGCAAGCCACAAAGGCCCCCAAATGAATGGGGACGTTAGCGGGCCTTGGCGGTCTGTAATTGAAAGTGAACAAGGATATACCCACGGTCTTTGGGGGCTTTCGTTGCTAATTTGTAGCAGCATTTTTCATCAGGCTCCTAATCCGCCATAATGCGTCTTTTTGGCCATTTGTTGATGTTGTCAGTGCGGACCCCTGACCTAAGCGGGTGAATGTGCGCACAGCGAGCGGTCCCCCCGACGAGACCAGCCGCACACATTTGGACCCTGAAAAGCAATCTTCTCAAAAGGCCCTCGGTTTGCTCCGCTTTCATGTCATCCGTGTTGTCTCGGGCTACACAGAAAGCAAGCAGTGGGACTCATCCAGCTACAGAAAACAGGCCTATTGGTCTTTTTCAGAGTTGTTGGAGCACATGTTTCCACGCAGAAGGGGGTGCAAAGGCCCCTTTATTTACCAGATCTGTGTGCAAATGGTTAAATTAGTTTGTGGGTGTTTTGACAGATGATTATTAAGGATGAAGGGTGGGAGGGCTGACTCCTCTTTTTTCCCCTCTCACAACAACTCACTGAAAGTCTTTGAAACGAAAACCAGCACATGACTACTTTCTTTATCCAGACCCAGCCTTTGTTTCTTTTCTTCTTCTCTCCGCTTGTTAGTGGAAATTAGAGAAATAAGAAAAGTTGCACACGGATTTGGAGAAATAATTTTCATTAGCGCCTATCCCGCTGTATCCACAGTGTTCATGGATATCCTCCGCGTGTAATTTGCAGGGTAAATGATCCGGAAAAAAACATTACCAGACTATTGAAGTTTTCTCTTCACAGCCGTTCTGAAAGGGAGTCATTACGCACCACATCAGACCATTAAAATCCACATCAAGCGTTTGCAGCGCTGGTTAGAAAACATTTAAAGAACGACAGAAACGAAACTAAGCCAATAAAGATCACCAGGAACACTATGACGCCTGCACAGTAGATCGGCTGTGGGGAAGTTCCGTGGAAGGCAACGGTCGATTTAAGACTGCGAACACACTCGTAGACTGAGATTTTTCAGCTCAGAAGCGCACCGGGGGTGATCATCTTTTATTCTAAAACTGCAGTTAAAAGGGAACCATGCTCTTTACTTGTCGTAAAATATAAACCCAGTATCCACTAAATACTGCCCGTCCACATAACAGTAGAATATAATCTACGCGCAAAACAGACAGGTTAATTCTCAATAAAGATCCTGTTTTCAGCGCGGTTGTCATTTGGAGACCACCCACGGTATCAGCACCAGAGCGTGTCCTCATTTAGGCACCACAAAAGGCATCAGTCATTTTTCGAGACGTTTTCTCAAACGAAATAAGGGCTGCGTGATATGTGAAGTGACAGCCAAATGACTCAGCAGTCACCATAAACACGTTTATGCATTTTAAGCCAATTCCCATCTTTTTCTAAACGCTCCCACATGTTTCTTTTGGGCGTAAAGAACCAGTTTTTGTGTCGCTGCAGGTTATTTATAGACTTCAGACGTCAACATCAATTTAGACTTTTTTCCCCTTATTTTCATTTGCAGCGCTATTATTATTATTATTATTATTATTATTATTATTATTATTATTATTATTATTATTATTATTATTATTATTATTAT